>PVJL010007028.1:0-83615 GCA_004026885.1 Lyroderma lyra
CAAATAAACATTAAACTATTGATTGTGTCCATGGGTTATTTGTTTGTTTGTTCATTTCTTTTCTCTTTGCTTTCAGAATGGCCAAAACACGGAAACAACCAAAGTGCCCTGCGACAGATGACTGGATAAAGAAACTGTGGTACATACACACAATGGAATATTACTCAGCTATAAGAAAAGATGAAATATTGCCATTTGCAACAAAATGGATGGACCTGGAGATCATCATGCTGAGTGAAATAAGCCAGACAGAAAAAACAAGGAACTGTATGACCTCACTCGTATGCGGAATATGAGGCAGGATTTCTTACTCTGATATTCACATACAAGCTTCTGCAAAGCTGTGAACTTCCTGAATTGGTAATGGATGAGCATGTTTCTAATGAGAGGATGCATAGATTTCAACAGATCTTTAAAGATAGCCATGACCCCAGAAACATCAGCCACAAGAATTATCTTCTCACGTCATTGGGTGCCATTCTCCCCGACTCCATTCTGGTCACACCAGCTTCCCACAGATGGGCAGTGCCTTCTCCACCTCAAGTCTCTGCACACATTTGTCCTGCACCTAGAACATTCTCCACCTCCACCACACGGAGATTCTCTTATTTATCCTTTAAATGTTTGATTAGCTATCACTCTAACAGCTCATTCCCCCAGACTGCTGCCCCTAATAATTTTCTTTCAAGGTACGGACCATGGTTTATAATTTAATATTTTGCAGTCAATGTGATTAATGCTTGCCTCACATTAGACTGTAAGTTCCACAAGTGTAGGAACCATGTCTGTCTTCTTCATTTTATCAAAACCTGAAACACTGGATACAGCTTATAATATTTGCTGTGTAAATGGAAAATGCATTAATAATAAATAAATTAATGAGCATCTAAGTCCTACTTTCCATAAAGCCTCCCACAACTCAACTGGCTTTTACAGTCCTCTTAATTTCCTGAAATTCTAAATTCCCAGGTACACAGAGAGTGACACCATTCATTTGAGCACTCCTTCTTGTTACCTGGCTGTTTCATCTGGGTGTTGTATATTCAGCTAACCTAAGAGCTCCTTGGGATAAATAGGTCTTACACTCCTTTTCTAGCTCCTATCACACTTGGGAACTATTAAGAAGTAATCAGATGCTGTCTAATACTCCATAGCAAGTCAGCCAACTCTAGCCCAATCTGTCTGCTTTAATTTACAATAATTAATAAGATATTAATTATGTGACCTGCTTCCCAGATTGATCACAAGCTCTCTGAGAGCCTGGCTCTTTCTCTCTTAGAACACCCCGAATGTTCGTGGATGCTGAGCAGATTCAGTTAACTTTCTGGCTCATCATATCATGTTACACAGGGTAAAGCAGTCAGTAGGTGTGTTTTCCGTGGGACCTGAAAAGAACGTTTAAATGAGGAAAGTAATTGAAACTTTTTCTAATCTCCTTTGCTTTCCATGAATTCTAACTTTCCCATTGCAGAGAGCTGAAGAACATCACACTAACCCACACTGGGCAACCTGATTGGGCATCTGGTAGGGCTCCTGCTCCCACTTCTTAAAGCTGTGTTTTGACTGAGTCACTTTATAGCACTCCATGCTGATATCCCAACAATGCTTCCTTCTCAAACATCTGCAGTATGAACTACAAGGACAGTCTGTATGTTTTTCATTTATATCCAAGTGCTGTTCAACTTCAGGACAAGCCTAAACACTTAATCAGGCACTAGCCTGACTGATCGGTGAATTTTGGACAGGTTAGAAAGGGGAGAATCAAGATGGATTACTGTATCTGATCGCCCAAAGCTCAGGCAATGGGCATATAGCATAACTCATCAACAAAGACCTGAAGGTGGCATTTGTCCTCTATCATTATTTATAATCAAGAAAGCAAAGCAAAATTCATGGAGTTTATGAACCAGAAGAGATCCTGTTTAATAACTAGGGGGAAAAATAGTTTTATAGCAACTATAAAATTTATATTGTTCTTGTGCTTAGGATGCAACATGCTTTCAGAGTTAGAACTTGATAATAGTGCACTTTCTTTTGGGAAGTCATTAAACTTTCCAACCTTTATATTGAGGTTGGTCACAGCTCAATCTAAGAGAGCAAGTAACAGCACACATAAAAAATCTTCAGGTAGAATGGCATGCTTTGTCACAAAACTGCTACTTAAAAACTAATTCCCAATTGC
The DNA here is from genome assembly GCA_004026885.1 of Lyroderma lyra. Taxonomy (NCBI): domain Eukaryota; kingdom Metazoa; phylum Chordata; class Mammalia; order Chiroptera; family Megadermatidae; genus Lyroderma; species Lyroderma lyra. The sequence goes on from PVJL010007028.1 coordinate 2,183, forward strand.
TTACAGATTATAGGCACTCCCCACTTAACAACCAAGTTCCATTCCTACAACTGGGTCATTAAGTGAATTGGTCATTGAGCAAGGAGCTTACAGGCAAATTTCTTGTGATGTGTCATGATGCCTAGGGTATGTGTTTTTCAATAGGTATCCAACACCACACTTAAAAACAAAATACAAGTATGTAGTCTTGCAAGATTGCAAATGCTTATTGTAGTGAATACTAACCGAATGCAAAAGAAGACAAAGACTGAGAAAAGGATTCCCAAGACTCACATAGACTGAGAAAGGCGATTCCCTGAGCTGAAGAACTGCTCATAAGTCCAAGGGGTTGTTAAACAGGTAGGTCATTAAGTGAACAGTGGTTGTATAGAATGAAGTCCACATTCTAGCTAGACACACAAAGCTCTTTCTGGTTTCAGTCTTATGTGCATCTCTTTCATTCTCAAACAAACTGAACTTTGTACAGATCTCTCATTTTATAGCCTGTGGGCCATCAAGCACAAGCTTCCTTCTACCTGAAATATACCATTCACCTGCACCCCAAACCCAGATACATCAACTCCAACCACCCCCATGCACAGCCTCCCTCCAGCATACTATTATCAGTCCCACCTTCGTACATCCAAATCCTTCCTTCGGTAAATATGTCCTGATACCTCCAATAGAAATCAATCTCTTCTTCTAATATCCTAGTCTAACCAATCTTAAGGCAGCAATGTAACGTAGAAAGAAATATGTTCTCTTCCCTTGGGACAGGATCTATAATAATTTCCTAAGGCTACCGTAACAGATTATTACAAATTTGGTAGCATCAGCAACGTGAATTTATTCTGTCACAGTTGTGGAAGGCAGAAGTTTGAAATCAAGGTGTTAGCAGGGCTGTACTTCCTCTTGAGGCTCTAGGGCAGAATTCATTTTTGTTCTCTTCCAACATCTGATGGCTGGTGGCACTCCTTGACCTGTGGTCACATTACTCCAATCGCTGTTTCCACAGCCACATTGCCTCCTCTTCTGTGTTGAATTTCCTCTGCCTTTCTCTCATAAAGACACTTATGATTGGACCCACCTGGATAACCCAGGATGATCTCCTCATCTCAAGATTCTTAATTATACCTGCAAAGACCCTTTTCTCAAACAAAGTAACATCAAAGGGTCTGGGAGTTAGATGTGGCCATTTCTTTTGGGGCCACCATTCAATCTACTGCAGAATTTAAGTCTGGTCCTTATTTATGTCCCTACCCTGTCTAACACAGTGTCATACATAGAAGGCATGCAACAAATATTTTTGGAATGGATAAACACACAGTAATCCATTAGTTTGGTTCTAACCATTGACAAATTAATTGTTCATCACATGAACAAACTGGTAGTCTGAAATAACGCAACCAGTGAATAGTTTTGATATTGCCAAGGTAAAGATTTTAAGCATTGCTGATGTAAAAAGGAAAGGAAAATAATTGGTGGATTTCTGGTATAATATAAACCCCTAATCTGATAAATTACTTATAGATAATTTTTACAGCATTTTTAAATGCCTTATTTAGATACTTTTCATTCCTTTGATTAAAGAGAATTTATTTTATGTTTTCATTAAAATGTTTCTGTTACAGTGTATCTTAAATACTTCAATGCTAAGAATGCTGAAATGTCTGAGGACATTAACTTACAGAAAACAAAGTAAAATTAACTCATATTAAGTTTTTATTTCATATGTTTTCTAACATTTCTTGCAAAGGATCAGATTTGTATATTCCTGATAGTAAAATATAAATCACTCATCATTCATTATTTAAAATGCGGCATCATTTTACACCTAATCATTATTTATTTCATAAGCAGGTAATATAAGTAGCATATATTGCAGCTTGTAGTAGATGTTAAAAAATAAATAAATCTACTTTATCTTAGCATAGCTACATTTTTGCAATAGAGATGACACCTGTTTAAAATAACAGCTTATCCTCTTCAAACTGCATGCCCATGCTGCATTAAACCATGTAACAACCCTGAAAGGAAGGGGGAACCTGCTTTTATTCAAATGTCTAACTGTTGGCAGGGTTTCTTTCAGAATATTTATCTTGTAATGACCAATAAAATCCCTTTCAGAGAACGAATACTCATCAGAACCTGTAAAAATAAAGATCGTTTTTCTTAATTTTTTTTTCTACAGAGCTTGTTAAAATCCATGGATCTCCACTGTATCTCAAGTTAAAAAGACTAGAACAAAGCAATAGAAAAAGATATATTTTTGGAATAATTGGATAACGACTTTGGGTATTGGAAAGAGTCTCAGAAACCCTGTAGGGGTCAGACTTAGTTGAGTCTCAAAGGAGCTACATGACTTGTCCAAGGTCACAGTGTCCCTAGAGCATCAGAACTAGAATCCAAGTCTCAGGACTACCTGTCCTGTGAGTGTGGAACGGTCAGAATTCTCAGCCACAGACGTGGGGGAAGTTCATCAGTGTATCACATGGGGCAACCCAGGTGATGTGATCGTATAGCTCTTGTGCACTAGGTGGGTTTGGGAGGAGGCAGGACCCAGCTGGCCGCGGCTCCTACCTGCAGCAACAGCCACTTAGTATTAATAATCTCTTCTCAGCTCTGTGTTCATTGATGTCACTTTGGCAGTTTGAGTGGCTGGTGTGGGAGAATTTACACCACGGACCTGAGCAAATGTTGCAGATTAAGCCTCTCCGGGTGGGAGGGGCAGCGGAGTGAGGATAGCTTGTTGTTAAGCACTTACCAGTCTACCACTGCTAAAACCTCAGTAAGAACAGTGTTCACCTTTGATTCACCAGATACATTGGGGAGGAACAGGCCTAAAATCCTATGTTTCATTTTTTAAGATTGGAATATAAAATTAAATAATGCAGTAGACTCTCAGTTAACGGGACCCATGCTGGGTAAACATTATTTCTTCGATTGTTTTGGTAGTTGCTTGAGAGTGCTGGTTGCTTGAGTTCCAGCTAACTGTAATAACAAGAGCAGCAAGTACTCATGTGTTTGCCATGTATCAGCCACTATACTCGGGGGTCTACTCTTCACACGCTTTACCCTTTCAATCTGTATACAGACCTTAAATGTGGGTATTCTTATTACCCCAACTTTACAAATAAGGAGAGATAATACATAATTTACTAACTTTTGCTGAGAACAAGTGGAAGAACCAGAATTGAAAACCAGACTGCTCCAAAGCCTCAGTTCTGTTGCCTCTGAACCTAGCTCTTTAAAACAGATTCTTGGAAAAAATAAAAATAACTGCTAGGTATTGTGTCTACCATTGCCAGATGTTGTGCTAGGCCATATGTAAACACCAATTAGTTTGCAGACTGGGTGTTATTACTGTCTTGCATTGCACCGACAAATAAACCAATGATCAGAAAGATTGAGTGATTTGTTCTCAGTCACAAAACTATTATAAGAGGTGGTGGGTGGGACCTCTCATCTTCCCAAGCTGCCTTCTGCAGCCTTGTAAACTGACAGCAACAAAATATAATACATTTGGTGAACGGGACTAAGATGCCATAGTTGTCAGCTCTCCCCAAGGGTCATGTTTTGGCTTTTGTTTTCCATGTAATAGAATTTCTGATGAATTTTCAACTCCTATAAGACCAAGGTTGTAACAATGTACGTACGTATCTGGAGCCGTTGAAATACAAGAGCTGAACAGAGTGACCATGACTGTCCAACTTTCAAGACCCAAGCCTCCTAAAAGCCATCATTGTCATTTGATAGCCCTTTATTGTCACTTGGAATTATTAGAAAAGCAAACTTTTTCTCTTACTCATTTAGAGAAAGCCTTGGCTCTAACACTTTCAGATTCTCAAATGGGTTTTGAGATCTAAATTGCATAACCCTATAGAGCAAATGCTTTGAACTTGAATGGAGCAATAAAGGTTATGCGTGTTCCCTATTATGGTTTCCTGCCTTATTGTACTGCAAAGTGAAATGAAAGCCCCAAACTCACACAAAATATAATAGAAAATGTCAAAAATTATCGTGATTGGTAAAAAAAAAAAATTCATGACAAACTGTGAAAACTAGTATGATTAGTTAGAATACAAAGAAGGCCCTAGCAATTTTTAAACCCAAGTAAGGCAGTTAGTGTCCAGTGGAATTCGAATCTACCCTTTAACCGGCGTCAAGCACCTGGACAATCTGTATGCCTGTATTTAGCCCCCCAGGGTTTCCCAGTACTGTGCTAGGTGCTGGGGTGAGAATAAGGCAGGAAAGGAAACTTCCCACAGTAACTTACTATACAGGGTCCGGCAGAAGTAACACTCTTTTTTATGAGCTGGTGATCTAAACCAAATCTTTTATTATAAAATCATAAGCATATAATTCTGTAACATCAATATTTTAACTTCTTAAAAAAGGGTGTTACTTCTGCCGGACCCTGTATATCTAGGGAGATAAAGCCAAAGTCCTCAAAACCACGGCAGTATGATTACACATTAGTAGCATGACTCTAAGTGCTTTAGTGTAAGAGAAGAGATTAGTGTTCACCGTCTGTGTGGGCTGTAATAAGCTTTCGGGAAAATAATCAGAGGTAAGTGCGGGCAAGGAATAGGGCTCGACTGGGTCTTGCACGATGAATGCCATTACACAAATAGTGAGGAAGCCACTCCAGCCATTCCAAGCAGAAGAAAAGGCAAAAACTAAGACCCTGAACGTAGCAACGAGCCTGCTGTGGTCTGAGAACACTTCTCAGATGTGATACACATTAGTAAAGAGGGAGAGAATGGGGCTCCAATTTAAAGATCCTAGCTGGCCACACAGACAAGTTGGAGATTAAAGTTGTTGGGGAGGAAAAGAATTTCTGTTCTCCTAGGTACTTTAGGCTGGTCTAATAATTATATCAACATGAGACAGATTAACAGGAGAAAATAAAGTTTAGAGTTGTGCATGCAGGAACCCCACACACATGTGAAGTGCAGAGACAGAAAGGTAAAATGGGGTATATATGACACCCTGAGCTAAGGAATGAGGTGAGGGGCCTGAGGCTCTGCCAGCTGATAAAGATCTCCATTATTCAGTAATTACTGTATTTGCTGGGTACACTGTGCTCCCATGTATAATGCGCACCCACGTTTTTGGCCCCCACTTTCAGGGAACAAAAGCTTTGGTTTTAATTTTTTAATTCAAATTTTTACTTGTTTATATTTAGGTACTTGTTTTTCTGTATTATAAAGAAATTTTAGCATTCATTTTTTAACACATTATGATACAAGAAATTTTATGTAACAAATAATTACAAAACAGATATGAAATATAAGAAATTTTATGTATAAAAATTTTTATATAAAAACTGGTTATCGTATTCCAGGGTATTATTTTGCATATAGATATTGTTATTGATTTCTAGAGTTATACTTTTAACTCATTAGCATAAATAAAAGAATTAAAAATACTTATATAAATATGGAATTAGTACTACCCATGTATAATGCACATCCTTATTTTCCCCTCACAAATTTGGGCAAAAAAGTGTGCGTTATACATGACAAAACATGGTAGGTGTTTGCTCTGCCATATTGCTAGGTCCTAAAAAGTTATTTCCGATAGTAAGTCTTGGTATGGGTAAGATCCCCAATTTAGATTCTTCTAGGTAGTTAAGGGAGAGGCAGAAGTTTCTGCTGAGTCCACAGGACATCAATCACCTTCTGTTCAAAATAATCCACATGCCAAAGCAGCACATCCTGGGGAGGCCTGTTCTGAACCCCTTCAAGTGGGTAGTGTCTGTGACCCACTCGACATCTTTGAGAAGGAACAACATGAAGAAGAAAACTTCACCTTCCACCTCTGCCCTCCGTGCCTCCACATGTGGGCTTCTCACTGCTGTACTGCAGCTCCTGAGCCGACCCCTGCTGAGCCAGGTTGCAGGGGCGTCGCAGCTGAGCCAGGTTGCAGGGGCGTCGCAGCTCAGCCAGGGGATATCACAGCTGAGCCAGGTTGCAGGGGCGTCGCAGCTCAGCCAGGTTGCAGGGGCATCGCAGCTGAAGCAACTGCACCCCTGGCCTCACCTATGGATCTCAGCAATATTTTCTGCACACTCTCAGAAAGCTAACACTGAGTTTTAAGTTTTTCCCTACTATGCCAAAAGATCTACGTATCTGCTGATGACTGCTAAGCTCCTGTGTGGCTTTCCATCCTCCGGGTGTCCACTAGCCATGACGCCTAGAGTTCTCATTGTGCTTTGTCATCACCCCCTGCAAAGGGACGGGAATGTTTACCTCAGCACTCCTTTGGCATCTAACACCCTGCAGCCTCATGAGCTACCTCTTAGATGAAGACGGCCTGGATTCACTACCTCTATACTCTGTCTACCCTTGGCCCTCTAGCCTTTCGATTGCTGACGCCTGCCACACACCTGTATTATGACCATGAATACTGTGCCCTCTGAAATGGGCCTAACCTATTTGGCTGCATTTCAACTTTCATACAACATCAGTAAGGTCTGGAATTCCTGATCTATCCCATCTGAAATGCCAATTTGTCACTTCGTTAGCCTAGTAAATATCTATCCATCTTCCAGTCTCAACTCAAAAAAACTCTCTCTCTCTCTCTCTCTCTCCCTGTGTGTGTGTGTGTGTGTGTGTGTGTGTGTGTGTCTTTCTCTCTCTCTCCAATGTACACTTCTTCAATGTGCCACATTGACTTCTCCTTGTCTTCACTGTCCCCATTAAATATGTCCACAGTGTCAAAAAAGGTTGGACTGCAAACATGTTAAATGTTTATCTATCCCAACAGACTGTGAGTCCCTGGAGGGCAAGGGCATGGGAGTCTCTTCTTTGCAACCTTGTCAGCTCACAGAGGTAGAGAGCAAATGCCTCAGTGGGTAGGTCTAGAGCTCTTTCCTTCTCTCCACCTGCTCTGGGTTGGTAACTGCAACCAGCCATAAGATAGAGCAGCTTGGCCCCAGCCTTGGGAAGGAACAAATGAAAATAGATATTTCAGGGCAACAGAGGACCACATTTTACAACTGTACTTCACTCTACACAGGTGTCAAAGAGGTAAGAAATATCATGAAACAGTATGTGTTTGTTCCTATGTTAGTAGTTATGACACTTCACTGTAATTTAATTATCTGTCTCCTTATAAGATTGTCCCCTTCATAGGGTTCAGAATCTCAGAACTATGTCCTTTTCGTTTCTGTGTTTCCTGGTCCCAAAACCTAGCCTCATGACGAGTCCTCGCCATCCGTGGCTTTGTGTGGAAGGTCACTCTGCACCTCCTGCCCCGTCATGCACTTGCCTCACCCCCACTGTCAGGAATTAGAGGGAGACATAGCAGGAGCTTTTGCAGATTAGAAGGGAAGTATGGATTGAAGTATGCTGCAAAATTGAGACATATACACCCCCTGAGGCATAAACTCCAGAGATGACTGACCTCTTATCTACAGTCAGCATCTGGAAAACTTATATTTGATGCTCAGGAAGAAACAGCATCTTGGAAAAGAGATCTGCTAACTTCAGAAATTCAAGGTTCCCACTGAGCACCAGGACAGGAGGGTCGTACAAAGACAGGGGGCCACCAAAGACATTGCTTAAAAGAGAAGAGTATTTGGTTCATCTCCTGACTTCAAGAAACGCAAAACCCCATAAGCCTAAGAAAGCATTAGAAGTTTATGGTGCAGAAATAAGTAGCTTGTGCGTGATGCATCTCTAACGTATAGCAAGGCAGCTATTAGAATGGAATGCTCTTTGGTGGATGGGACCAGATTAGACTCCATCACTACCAGCCAAACACGGCTCAGGAAAATTGGCAATTGCATGCAGATGGGAAATGATTAGTATTACCTCTGCTGTTAGACTCTTCCCAATGGGAAGGTGACAGAGCATTCATTTGCAAAAGGCTATTACAAAAAGCAGACATGTGTCTGGATTGCCTTTGTAAAATGTTGCTTTGTCTCTACATCTTTCCCTGAATAGTGTTAAATTATTTTTTTAAATTTACTCAGCAACATTAATTGAGCACCTTCTAGTGCCAAGCAGACTGCTCAGCCATGCAACTCAAGATAAACAAGAAGACCCTTACCCTCAAGGAGTTTAGAGACTAGCAGGGGAGAAAGGTGAATAAACAATTAAAACTTGTGATAATGGGGATATGCTCAGATCCTAGAGAGCAAAAAAAACATAGGACTGTTTAAATAACACTACTTTTGGGGGCTTTGGGGGAGAAATAATGTGTCAGATTTTTCTGTTGGAATCTATTATTATGGTGAGTCCTGAAATGTGCGCAAAGAGTTAGCCAAGCAGAGGAGGTTAGGGCACCAAGGCATGACGGTGAGAGAGAGGGGGTGGGGCTGGGGGAGACCCACAGCTCTTCAGATAGGATAGGGGAGCACAGGGCAGGGGAGAGGCAGGGACAAGCGAGATTCACAATCCAGTCCAGGACAGACTTTGAAGGATCCCGCCCTAATGAGAGTTCTTTTTTAATCCATAGACAAAGGAGTGTTTGAAGTATCTTTTTAATAACCCATTATCAATCCAACTATCTGAATGTGGAATTTCTATCTGGGATATAGTCTATTTTTATTTGCTTGCTTTGTTTTTATTGGAGAGGAGGGAAATAGATAACATTTTTAATCCCTTTAAGTGTCAGTGTTTCTAATTTCATAGATACCAGAGCTGCAAGGGACCTTAAAGACGATTTAATTCAATGTCCTTATTTTACAGTTGAGAAAACTCATCTCTGCAAAGGTTAAAGGACTTGCTCAAGGTCATATAAATAATGAAAGCTATAGATTCCACTTGTCTCTAATTTTAAGTCCTTTGAGAGTATAAGAGAAATTTAGGAACCAGCCAGGTCTTCTCAATGTGTGTCACTTCAGAAAATTAACCTCTTCCGTTAAATCTCAATTTACAAGTTTTCAGTTCAGGTACTGCCCTCTGCCTATCCTCTTCTCCACAGCCCAGGGTTATGTAGGCCATGACATCTCCCTCCTGCCCTGACTCCCCACCCCTGCCCTGCAGGATCCCCTCGGCATATGAGGAGCAGAGAAATGAGTCCTTCTGACCCAGGCATGGCTCACGGAAAAGACACAGTCTATCAAGAAGTTGGGGTGGTGTGGCCGTATGTGCTTCAGTCCTTATTAAATCATTTTGCTGCTTAAAAAAAATGATGCTTAAGTAATTCTCTCTGATTTAAACATCCCCTATAAATATGAGACCAACAGACTCCAGAAGTCCTCTGAACCATTTCCACACCAACCAGAAACCTTACCCTCCTATTTGGCCCTCACATCTCCCAAGCTAGGGATTCAGTCTCGCAGAAATGCAAACAGTTCTGACCTGGCTTTCTTCCTTTCACAGCATCGAGGATATCCTTACCAATCTTTGTAAAGTTTGCTACCATACTGTGGTCATCAGTAAAACTAAGTCAAATATATATATTTTAATTTTGTAAACTATATTTTAATGAAGTGACTGAGATAATAGAAAATTTCATTCAGGCTGACTTCCTTTGACAAATCTCATGTTGGAACCATGTCTAGTAATAGAATCTAAAAGGAACCCTCCTGGAATGATATAAAAGTGTCCTTGTTTCCCACAGGAGAAATGGCCAGAATTGGAGTGTGTCCATCATTCTTAGGATGCCATCTGTAGAGTTGACCATAAAAACCTTACCACTGCCTTCACTATACTATGTGGGATGTTTAATATTTATCCACATTTATGTACTAACCTGAGTTATTGCTCCACATGTTACCTATGACACTCAAAGATTGTTTGCAGAATGAGTGAAATGAGGAGTCAAGAGGAGACTTGCCAGGCCCGAATTCTCCTGACACAGCGTGCACTTATAAGCCTAGCAAAGCAAGTGTGTTCCTCTGAGACGATATTTCTGTAAAAGATGTCTCTTGAGATCAGAGAATAAAGTTGTTGCCATGAACTCCTCAGCCATGTTCACATGAGATGCAACAGTCAAACATTTGTGGTGAGAACCTACCTAGATGCTCTTTTCAGACCTACTGCCCACCATAGCCCCACATGAGGTAATGACATGCTGAGGGTTACCTGTGCTCATGTTCCTCACACCCAAGGCGTTGAGCCTGGCTTGCAGAGGTCCTCCAGGGAAACATTAGCCAGCTCCTTGCATTGGTTAACAAAATGGGGTTCTTTACGTGTTTTCTCTTGGGCATTGTTCTCAAGAAACCAGACACTAATTAGGCAGTTACTTTACAAATGTGACTTACAAAATTCTCACTGAGGAAGTTATCTCTTACCTAGAAGATTTTGTTTTGTTTTATTTTTTGTTTGTTTCTTTCCCACTGATGCCTGGATTTAAATCTCAGGCAAGATCTAGGCTTCCTACCAAGTTAGGGGCACTCTCAGATCATTCTAAAGTTAAAGTAAAGTAAAGTAAAGTAGGCATACAGAAAATATACCTTAATACAGGGTGGCAGTTAATAGAGTTTAATATGCTATGGAGTACCTACATATATTTGTGGGGAGTAGGGGTGGGGCAGGGAAATGGGGAAAGACGAGGCTGAAGCACTAGGTGGGTACAAGATCACAAAAGGCCTTGAATACCACATAAGGAATTGGGGATTACTCCTGTCTTCATCTACTCCCTGTTCCTTACTCAGTGTCATCAGAGTATCTGCAACAACTTACTGCTCTCATTTATTTATGGTCATCTTCCCTGCCAGACAGTAAGCAACATGCATGCAGAGCCTATATCCCAGCTGTCGTCTTCCCTTCAGTGCTGGCAAAGTGAGCAAGGTAACCATTCCACAAACATGAGCCGATGCCACTATTATTGTTGTAGGGACTCAAAACAAGGATTGTTTTTGAATAAAATCAAGAGTGAATGAATGAAGGGTCTGAATATCTGATGGGTGGAATAGGTATGAGTGTTTCATGTAGCTCTGTACATCATCACTCTATAACAGTAAACCAGAAAAGGAAATTTCATGGACCTCAGGGTACCTCTGTCACCATAGGCAGTTCTCTTTAGTCACATAGCATGTACAGAAAAATTCCATGCAGTAAACACCATTTGTTCATTGACTTTTGTATTAACATTAGATTGAACCGGGGGTTAATGGATTTTTCTGTGTTGCTTGTACTCAGCAGCTCCTGAGGGAGTGTCACTTCGGCAGATTAATCCTATGAGTCAGAATAAATGTAATCCATATAATATTCCATGTACTGGCACAGGATTATCATCTACCTTATGAGATAAGAGCAGACCTTATAGACTCTCTCCCTTACAGAAAATGTTTAATTTCCAACTCAGCCACAACAAAAATAACCAAGTTCTAGGGTTTTTCATATTTGGGACTTTTGCTGCCTCATAAACAAATAACAAGAGTAATAACCATCACAATGACTTTTGAGCATCTCCTAGGCATCAGGAACTTTGTTAAGTGCTATTAAGAATATTATTCCTATTTTCTAGATGGGAAAGTTGAGTTCGCCCAAAATTAAAGTATTTGCATTAGACAAGTTAGTCAATGCGAAGCCAGAGAAAATCCCTCAAACTGTCTGTTTCCAAATCTTGAACTCTTTTCATTAGGGCACCTCCATTTTTGCACTTCTACGTGCTTTATTACAAAGAGCTTTATTTAAGTCAGCAAATACAGTCAGTATTTTGTATGGGTCAAACCCCAATGAGGATACAGGAAAAATCACAGGCTCCTGGCAGCAACCATTTTGGTATGGCCATGAGAAATTAGCTTGTTTTGGGTACTATTATGTTACATGAGTCATTTGGATAAACTGAGTTTAAAGGGGAGCTAGAATTCAACAGAAGCAAAGAGGCTTGTGGAAAAAACAGGTGCTTCCTTTGGTTGTGCCTATAATTTACAAAAGGCCACAATCCCATCAAAAGGAAAAAATACACAAATTTTCCAGTTATGTACAAGATAAATGGCAACCTGAGAATATGTGTGTCCTGTGATCAGTTCTAATGCTCTTCCTCTGACAAACAGAGAATAGAAATTGGGATTGGAGAAGGAGAGGGATTCAGTGTGTGTATTCCTAGCATGTTTACATGGTTAACAGTAAATATAAAAAGCATCCCATCTATGGAAATCATATCAGTTGAAGATTTGAGGCTAGTATTAGCTCCTCATAAATTAAGAAACTAGACCACGTTAATAAAAATTCTTTACATTTGTATAAAATTTTGCAGATTTCCAGTATTGCTTCCATTTTCTCTCTACTACAAGCCATTGATTCTTGTTCATATTTAAATTTTTTCTAAGTAATTTAGTCCAAAAATAATTTTTGAAAAAAAAAAAGGCACAGTGTAGACAAAAAAACTCAGAACAGAAGATCAAGTAACTTAAATTCAAGTTTTTGCCCCTGGACATTCTAGAGATATGAACTTGGGCAGTTAGTTAGCTACTCCACCCATAATTTTCCTCCTGGCCAAAACAAACCTGTTGCTAAGTGTGAGGGGCTGACTGATCCCATCAATGGAAAGGTAATCACATGAACAAACATATTAGATAGCATTGTTCTATCATAAAGTACTAAACAATGTTAAGGGACTATTTTGTTACTTATTGTTTAATATGGTAGACATAAACCATGCCCAGATTAGAAATATCTGTCTCTCATTCAATAAAAAGTTTAAACGATACTATAACTAACTCATGAGGATTTCAAGTAGGCTTCCCATAATATCCAATCATTAGCCTAAAATTAAACTATAAAAACATGTCTATTTTACTGGTGCTATATATTTTAGAAATGCTTCTCTTGCCCACTACCTCAAAAAGTGAGATGGGATATAATTATATCTGATAAAATTCTTAAGGTATTTATTAAGTATTTCAATGTAAATAAAAGCACTTAATTTTTATTTAGTCTTTGAAGAAATAGAAAAGCCTTTAACTGTTAAGTCAGCAACTGCACTTCCTTAGTGTTTAATGTGTGAATGGAATGACTTTTGAAAAGGAGATAGTGTAGGATGCGATTTAAGGCATATGATATGAAGGATATTTAAAAAGTCTCAACCATCCATCTGTCTGAACCCAAATCTTCTCTCTTACTCTGCTAACTTTTTATTGTCAGAACTTCCTTTTTTCACTAAGTATTAGTGAAAACTACTTACAGTCTTTCACATGCATAAAAATCTTTAGGAGTGCCTCACATTACAACTCATTAAGGGGATCTAGAAAGAGCCAACCAGTCATTCCACAAAGGATGACAACTTGTTTTTCAACTGCATTTAACTAATAACTTGGAAATACTGCCTTGAGCCCTATGTTGAAAAGCCAATGAAGCCAGACACTAGCTCTGTGGGACCTAAAGCCGTGTCTGACCTACACCATCCAGCAGGCACACACAGCAAGGAGGTGGTGACGGGTTTGTCAGATGCTGCTGCTTCTCCTCCAACATCCCCATCTGGCAGGTGAGAAGACCTGAGCCTAGCCTAACTAGGGTTTGCCCAATGCCACTCAGCCAAACCAGAGGTGTGACAAAGAAATTAAAAGCAAAAAATATGCAGCTTTTTAAGCTACAAGTGCAATTTTCCTCTCCCTCTGGTATATTCTTTCACATAACAATTTGATTTTGAGACCACTTTTTACTAAGACTGTATGAAAGTGGCACTAAATAGTGACAAAGAGTGAGGGGAGAAAAGTATAACAGCTCTGAAGATTTGGCCGAAGTGGTTTTGTTTAGAGTTGATTAAACCAACTCTGGTTAAAATAGAAGACAATAAAACCCCCAAACCCTATGTACCCTAAGACAGGTGTATAAACTACAGATTCTTATAGAACTTCATATCCTGAAATAATGGAGCAATTTACATGAGCAATTTAAGTAAATACAGAGAAATGTGGATTTCTCTATATGTCATTTCCTGGGCAAATGATCTACATGATAAACTAGAAAATACGTGAGAAACAGGGCATGCCTGTGCTATGTTGTCAAAGATGAGACATATAAGAGGAAATTGTATGAGCAATATAAGGGAAAACCCTGTACATGCATTTCATAAAAATAGGTTATTATTGATGTGCACATAAAAGCCTTATTCTAACTTCTGGGCAAGATTAGGTACATTAGCTGATTTTGCAAGATAGACTCCTGTATCCCTTAGATGAGAATCAATTGACTTGCCCTATTTATTTAACAATAGCAATACACTTAATCATCTACAGGCCTGACTCAGAGCTTTTAAAAGTGACACACATTTATTCTGCCTAAGAAAATCAAAAGTCCTCAATTTTCAACAGAGCTTTACTGGCCTCCCAGAACCATTCCTAAGACTTGCTGGAAAAAAAAAAAAAAACTGGACCCCATGGAGAGGTTTGATTCATGTATGTAGCAACCTGACTAATAAGTGACACTGGAAGTGGGCCCCTGTGAAGGCCATTCTGAAGGAGATGCCCCATGTTCACCATGCCCACGATGGGCTCTGGGACAGGGCAAGTGTTTAGAGGTCACCCCAGTACAAGTGACTCACTTAATTACCTAAAGGGAGCCTTTATAAGGACTAAATGTAAATTGACTAGAACAAAAAAAATCAAATTCTCATATGTAATATCACATACAATCTTTTAGCATTTAAGCATATGCATAGCAAACATAGCAACAAGTCCAATACAAATATTTGTTAATTTAAAATGTTAGGTGAAGAACAAACTACAAATAATATAGCTTTGTAGGCTTTTCTAGTAAAATATGAGGATTGAATTCAAGTTTAGTCATTGACTAGCTGTGTAAGTATAGGGACATTGCTCAATTTCAATGAAAATATTTTTGCCTCTCCAATACCTCCCATGTGAAATAGTTCTAAATGTATAAATAGTAAATATGTAATTTGTAGTTCACAATAGATGCTAAATAAATGGACATTATTATTATCATTATGACTGAAATAGGAGGCCTGTGTTTGTGTCCATTCCTAGAGGATAGGGGAGGGTCACCTTGATAGGTAGGACCCCTTTATTTTTCTCTTTTCTAGCCTCATGCCCCCTTGAGTTGAATGAATCCTTTTCAGATTTGATCTGGCACTGTTCCGAGTTCAATTTTTACAGTTCAGCAATGTTGGACTACAACTGTATTTCTACTTTCAAACTTTAGCTGTAGGTATCTTCACAAAATCTCAGTAATGTAAAGCAGATCAAAGTAGAGCTATTCTGTGGAGGTCCCCTGTACCCCAACTTGTTCTCCTCAGAATTCTCTAAGCCAGGGCCCCTAGTACTTTTTGAAGCATGTCCAATGGTTCTCAACCAAGGAGGTAGTGACTCGCTGGGGACATTTGGAAAGGTTTCTGGGTTATTATACCTGAAAGAATGGTGGGCAGGGATCCTTGGCAGTGCAAGGAAAACAAGAAAGCCAAATATCTTACAAAGAGAGGGATACTCCCTCACCTCAGAGGGTTATTACCCCCCAAATGCTATTAATGCCCCCAGTGGAAATGCTCACTGCTCTAGCTGTTCCTGCTTGTTCTTGCCCGAGTCTGCATGAGGTAGACATGGAATCACTCCTGAGATGCCTTCCACACAATGCCCTCTGCTCAGCTCTTCTTTAGCGTGAGGGCTGTTGTGTATCTCATTGGTTTCAGCATGGAACAAAAGTCTATATTCTAAGTACCACCTATTAGACTCTTATAGCCTCAAAATTGTGACAGCCATAGTAGTCCAAAAAAAGTCTGAGGTTGAAAGAGATTATGAATCTTTCTCAAGGTCACACACATAAAAGAGAGGACCTGGATCTATTGGACTCCAAAGACCATTTTTCCACACTCCAAAGAACTGCCTCGCCAGCAAATAATACTAATGTCCTTGTCATCAGCAGATCCTCTTCACTAAACACTGTGGAAAATCCAAAATAAAACAAAGGCACAGTCTCTGCTCACAAAAAGCCACATTCTTGTTGGGGCTATGGGACTATAATTCCAATACGAATTTTGATGTGCGCATTTTTTTCCCCACACCAAGCAACTCTCCCATACCAGCTTGGTGTTCTACAATTCAACCCAATTCTACCACTATCTACCTGGAGATAGCATCAGATTCCACAGGTTAAAAGCTCAGTGGCACTAGACTGTCTCTCCTGACCCCCACCTTTGGATGTCAATCACAAGTCTGGGTTGTCACCTGTGTTTCTGATTGATAGAACTATATAAGAGGTTCCAACAATCCTTAACATCTTGGGTTCGATTAATTTGTGAGACCTGCTCAAAAAAATTTAGAGAAACATTTACTTACCAGATCACTGGTTTACTATATAATTTAGGAAAACTAGATGGAAGAGATGCAGAGGACAAGGCATCTGGAAAGGGACACAGAGCTTCCATGTTCTCTGAGTACATCCTTCTCTCCAAATCCCCACATGTTCACCCACTTAGAAGCTCTCCAACCCTGTCCTTTTAGGACTTTATGGAGGCATCGTTACAAAGGTGTGATCGATTAAATAAATCATTGTTACCCATTGGCAATTGAACTCCATCTCCAGTCCCCATACCTTGGGCAGGAGTCTGGGGTGGGACTGAAAGTTCCAATCCTCTGGTCACATGGTTGGTTCCCCGACAACCAGCCCCCATCCTTAGGTGATGCAGAAGTTTCCCAAAAGTCATATTAAAATACACACTGATTCTTTCATCACTTAAGAAATTCCAAAGGCCACTCTGCCAAAAGTGACCAATGACTATATATATATAGATAGACAGATAGATAGATAGATATAGATATAGATATATCTACAGGCTGTCTGGAAAAAATTTAGACATGAATGTTTCTATTTTTCATATTACATGACTGGATACTTTCCAGACAACATATATATAATATAATAAGACATATACACTCATATATACACACACACACAGACACACACATACACGCATACACATATGTAAAATAAGGTATATATATCATACAATAAGATATATAGATATATATCTTATTATAAATCCCAATAACTCAGAGACACAGACCTTGGAAGCACAAATCCCATGACCAGAAAACTGCTAGGTGCCTTATGAGTTCAGAGGTTGAAGGAATGAGTGAGAACAAGAGCCTCCAGAGAACTTCAGAAGAAAGATCATTCTTTTCTACTACAAAAGAGGGGTTGGTTTAGCAAAATTTTTTTTCGGTAAAGGGCCATATATGGTAAATATTTCAGGCTTTGTGGGTTACAAGGTCTCTATGCTGAATTGAGGTATAATAACAGCCACTAACTATATGTAAGAAAAAAGACACGGTTGTGCTCCCATAAAACTGTTTGTAATAACAGATGGCAGGCTGGATTTGATCTTCAGGCTACCTTTTGTCAACTATTGGATTAGGCTATAGATTTAATGGCTTAATTATAAACCTCTTAGCCCATCTTCAAGGCCTTTCCAATTGAAATCTACCTTTTCAATTTCTCCATACTGCTCAATAGGTGAGGGACTTTAAGGCAAGAGGTGCACCTGAGCAAGCAGTGGTGACAAGAATGGGAAAGTCAGGCCCAATACAGAGAAAAATCAGCTTGGCTAGAACAGAGGGTTCTGTTGAGGAGGAGAGAGAGACTGAAACATAGATTTGAATCAAATGGCCTGGAAAGCCAGATTATGGGACTTGTACCTTAACCTACAGGAAATGGAGAACACTCAGGCATGTAAGCAAGAAAAACAGATATTTTTATAAGATTAATGTTTTTGAGATCAAGCTTTTTCTTTAAACCTCATGGAGTCAATAATACTTACTGCACTTGTGGTAGACATGGAGAGCTCCACCCAGGTTCCCCTTCACGGAAGGACTTGCCCAGAGGAGCAGTGCCGTCTGCAGCTAGCCTTTTACTGGCAGCTCTGTCAGGGTCTGCCTTTACTCAGAGAGAAGCCCCACCCAAGGCCAAGCCGGCCCCAGGCAGCCCACACTTCCGACAGGGCTGTGAAGGCCTCTCAGAGGAACATTCTGATGAGCAATATTTGTTCCAAAGCCCTCTACCTCTGCCCAATGTTCCTACTTTCACTTTTCTCTCATAGATATATATGAGTTGAATTGTGTCCCCTCAAAATTCATGTTGAAGCCCTAAGCCCTAGTACCTCAGCATATGACCTTATTTAGAAATAGTCACTGCTGATGTAACTAGTTAAAATGAGGTCATACTAAAGTAAGGTGGGCTTTAATTCAATGTGGACAATGGACTTATAAAAGGAGAAACTTAGACACACACACACACACACACACACACACACACGCACATACACACACATACCGGGAGAATATTATGTGAGAAAAAAGGCAGAAATTGAGGTGATACTGTTACAAACCAAGGAAGCTGAAGTTCGTCAGCAAATCACCAAAAGCTAGGGAAGAGGCCTCGAAACAGATCCTCCTTCTTTATAGGAACTAACCTTGCCAACACCTTGATCAGTACATTTCTATTTTTCAGCACCCAGTCTGTGATGCTTTGTTACAGCAGCCCGAGGAAACGGATACTACCCAAAACTTTGTCTCAGTGTTTACTGCCTGGAAAACCAACCTGGGACAATATATATATTTCTAAATTAATCTGAAGATATTAAAAATTAGTGTAACATGCCCTAAAGAGTAAAATAACAATCTTAAAGAAAGTTTCATGTAGACTTTTACATTACTATAACAAGTATAAAACTTTCAAATTATTTTCATTTACATAATGGAAGATTTTCATGTTTAAAACAAGTAGTAATAACAAGTAAAACAAAAACAGAGGCCAGAGCAACAGTAGAGAAGCAAAGGCAAGAATGTGGGAGGACAAACAGCAGCACAACAATGTTTTTCTAAAATATTAAAAGTATGGGTTAATTAGGTGGCATGAAATTGCAAATTACGCTCAGTATCCATAATGTAGAGAGAAAATAAGTGTTCCAGGTGAAAAATGCTGCTTTGGTCTATCTTTAGCTAGAAACCACCATGTTCCAAATTGTTTAATATATTTAAATTATGAACTTCCTACCAAGCTTATCCTGCTAGAGGCAATAGTAAAAGATGCTTTCTTTGTTCTAAAGTATAGATTAACCCAATGCGACAAACTTTCTTACTTATAACATGATAGTTTCTTCAAAAGTTTTATTTATGACGCATACTTGCACTTCTATTCCCCTGCAGTGACAGTTTGCTATTACCGTGACTCCAAAGGCCTGAGTTTACCTTGCTGTCACCCAAGCAGATCCAGGGTTAAAGTGGATGGAAGAAGTAGGCTACAGAGGACAGCAAAGTAAGTGTGACTGGATTCTATATCAGGTCAACCTTAGATAGCATGTGACCAGGAGTAAGTTACTTCCTCTCCCTGAGTGTTCATTGTCTTATTTATAAAATTGAGGATAGAACTAGATGACCTCTCAATTTCATTAGTCGTACAATTTTGAAATAGTGGAGGCAATGAGAAATTTTATTTTTAAAAGTGTACAGAATGTAGAAGAAATGTTTGAAGGGCCAATGTACAGCAAGAAGCCACGCCCCTCCACGACCAATCACAAGCACCCAGGCTCTGACCTGAGAAGTCACACTGTTGATGCACACAGAGTGAATTAGATTGTATCTCACAACAGTCGCCCCTTTTTATCCTCCTATGATCGTGCTTTCTCCTTCAAAGAAAACATAATAATAAACACTCAGCCCTTTTAATAAAATGGATCAGGCTCAAGTACTACTTTTACCATTAAAAAGAGGTTCCTTTGAGAAGATAACAAATTCTGTAAGATTTTTCTTATCTTTGCTGGTAAAAGAAAGATGGCAATGTGAATTATCTCAACAAAGCTGATTTTAAAGAAAAGAAGGCCACAATGCCTGCCTTAGAAGGGCACTCAGAGCGGTCAGGATAAGTGTAGAGAGCCTGCATGTAGGAGGCACTGAACAAATCAGCAGCTACTAATAGTCTCCTCATGAAAACACATGTTAATGTGGGTATTTTAGAGCTTTCTTTTCTTTCACTAGCATTTTTCTCAACAGAATTCATGTCTATTATAGAAAGCAAATAATAAAGCTAGTGAGATTTCCAAGATTGTACCCACAGAGTACATAAAGCTATGCAAGTATAATATCTTCTCTTTCCCCCTCATGCCTCAGCTGACTGAGGAAATAAATGAATCTTCAGCAAATATTTCTGGCATCAGATAATATTTCCAAGCATTTTATTATCCCTCCAAATGTCTCTGTAAGATAATTATCTTCATGAATATTGGTAATTATTTGGAAACTGTGCTTCTGAATCGACTCGAAAGCATTGAGTTCTGATTGAGGGCTCAATCAGGAGTACAAGAGTGGATTCACACTCAGTGTGGATCTGAAGTAAGTCATGTGCCGTATGTGTACCCTAATCTTTTCACATGAAAGCAGGGTGCTGAATGGAGAGTGTGGGTTCATGTTAGTGAATGGCTTTGAGGTCTTTTAAACATCATTGAGTATTAGACCGGGAGGAAAATTTAGATAGAGCAATTTTGTCTACTCCTCATTTTTATTTGAAATAACTGGGACAAATGGGGTGAAATGATTTACCTAAGGCCACAACTTTGTAGTGGTGCAACTCAAAGTAAAATCTGCACAGCCTAACTCCCAAATTAGTGTCCTTTCTGCATACTATCCTGCTCCATCATGACAAAATAGGACAGAGAAAAACACTGACACATGTTATAATACATTTCATGTTTAAGGGCCATGTAATTACTTATATAACCTTTCATCCTCAACTGATGCTAAAGAAAAAGACAACAGGCCAGAACACATGTAATTCCTAGAGAACAAAGTGGTATCATGGGAAGAACATAAGCTTTGGTTCCAGAAAGATATGTGTTTAAATGACAGCTCAGTGTACTTTGAGTTAGTTACTCAACTACTATAATCCTCAGTTCTCTGTGTTTCTAATGAAATGGAAATCATACCTATCTTGAGGTCTTAATGAGGGATGACAAGACACACATGTAAGAATCTTGGCACATAGTAGTAGGTGTTCAATAAATGTCAGTTTTCGTTATCTCGGAAGTCCATTTATGGTTTAGCAATTTCATTCCCCAGGGCCCCTACAAGGCAATATGGAGAAGATTGAGAGTATCAAACTGGGAAAAAGCTTGGTCTCAGGTCTAACTGCCCCCAGCTGCCATAGTTAAAAGACCTTGGCCTTGCTCTTGCCTTGGTCTAGCTTTGGCTCCTGTTGTACATGGGAACTAAGTTCTACTATTTCCACCAAGTTACTTTGGGGGTACTTTTATTTCCCTGGTGCCTTGCCCAGGGGTTTATGGGAGTCTCAAATCAATTTATGGGTGCTGGAAGAACACTGAAGAGGGGTCCAGAGTGCCAGAGGCCTGCTCACCTGTCTCTCCAACCTGTCCCTGGAAGGCTCCTCAGGGAGACATTCCCTTCACCCCACTGAAGACCTCTGCTCCAAGTAACAGGAAATTCTGTCTTCACATTGCTCTCCTTCCAACATAGACACTCCGCAAAGCCCTCCCCTGTCCAATTTCATTTGAAAAAGTACATTTTCTCAAAAATACAAAGGTCCTGAGCTTAGGCAATAAAAATACCTTACATGTTTACTCACTTCGTTCTCCAGGCCTAAACTGCACACTGCACGGTGTGATTTGAAAGAGCTGTTTGCAACAGCTTCTTCCCCTGCCATCTCCTCCTTCAAAATACAGCGTGATGTTCAGAACCAAAAGACATCTGTCATCTGGCAGAGTCTTATTTTTATTGTCAAGAAAACCAAAATATTAACTATCTTAAAATAGTAACACCTTATTTTCTACTGATCAAATAATATTTCTGACAAAATATTATTTGTCAGAATCCATGTCTGAAGAATATTTGAGACTAAGTTCACCCAAGTAAGAATGATTGATTTAATTATCACTCAAGTGTTTAAATAAGATAAAGACCCAAGACATGTACTTAGAGACTCAGAAAATAATGATAAATGCAGTGTTTAGATTTACACAGAATGGGTTTTCTATCTTCAGTGCACTGCTGTTAAAAAGTCTAAACAGTGAAGAGTTCAGCTGTTTTGTGCTTTTCAAGACATTTGAAATTTAACACCTTCTAAATCTTAATTTTTTTCATCCTAAAGCGTGGAATTTGTTCTTACAAATAAAAGTTTGAGTGCTCCAAAATAATCAAGGAATGTACCTGTCAGGATAAATCCTGAAAATCTGCATCTTCAGCTACTTCATCATCATCTTTATCATCACTTGTCAAGAATTTACTATGGATATACAATTGTACTATGAGCTTTATATGCAGTAACTCAGTTTTAATAACTCTACAAAGGAGATAATGCCAACCTCATTTCATAAGTGGGGAAACTGAGGTACAGAGCAGCTCACTCACAGCCATGGAGCTGAGATAATTCAGATTCAGGGAAGCCTGGTTCCCAAGCTTGTACTCTCACCACTGCTGGATCCCTCACTGAGCTCTCGATATCTGTGACTGATGAATTGTATGCTCTAGATCCTTAAGCACTCAGCTATAAATTAAAATATCTGTAATGCATTTGTTAATAAAAGGAATAATATAATCATGAGGCACTAGGAAAAGCAGGACTTTTTTAAACAAATAATTAAATCATAACATTAATAAACTTGTTGAGAGTCTAAAGTTTAAAAAAGAATATCTAATAGGCTTTTAAGTTCAATGTGTGGAGGGGAGGCTTCCCTAACTGTCAGGGGCTGGAGATATCCTGCTGGCTGATGTTTGCTAACACCCTAGTCAGCCTGCTTAGAAATAAGTTGACAACATTAAAGACAGCTGAATGTACTCATGGAAAGATAAATATTAAAAACGAGCTGGAGGAAAGGAGAGAGTTGTTTGTTTTTTTGTTTTTTTTAACACATGCCATTAGGCAAACAAATGCAGTTTTCTGTTGCTCTGTTTCTGAAACAAAAATTATGGTGGTTAGAGGGACTCACATCTCAGAGATCAGAACTTCAGTCAGGAACAGATCATTAAAATCCTCACCAGGCATCAGACGCTTCACTCAGAGCACAGACACAGAACATTCGGAGGCAGTACTATGGTAAAGATTTTTTGTTTCCCTCTATCAAGTTTAGATGTACAGAATCAAAGATACATTTATGCATGGCAGCCTTGAAAATTAAAAGTGTGGGCTTCACATTGCTCTTCACTATTAAATGAATATGTAACAATATGAAAATTTCATCACTCATTAAACTTTGGGATCATTTCAACAGGGGAAGCCTCTTGCCCACGGCTGAAGATGGAATTGTGCCCTTCTGGCTGATTCTGTCTCCACCAGGAACTCTCAAGCAAATGGTCTAAGCTGAAAAATAGTAAGTGCTAGAGCTTAGCATGAGGTGATGAGGGACCTTAAAGTTGAAAGGGACTTTAGTCCCTTAGTCTAGCTCTTCTGCTAGAGGTGAAGGCAGGAAACACTGTCTAGTTTTACTTAAAATATAATTCCCTGTGGACCTGAGTGGTATACTATGGAATGCACAAAGTTGGAACCTCCTTCTTCAGGTTAAACACCAGCCTTTTTTTTTTTTAATTTATTTTCATAGCTCTTATACTTAGATACTTACCTTTATTCATTCCTCATTTAAGAATTCAATAAACATTTGTTGAGCATACTACACATGCCAGAGACCCTTCTAGGTAATGAGGATTCAAAGATGAATAAGATTTTATCTGTACCTTCAAGAAGCTCACATTCTAATTCTATCCAGTGTGATTAATGAACCTATAACAGAAATGTACAGAATGCAGCAAAGGCAAGCACAAAGGAAGTAGCTCTATCCGGGAAGGTCAAAAGGGTCATCACAGTGGAGTGAGGCTTTGCCTGAGACCCGAAGATGAGGAGCAGCGTGGCAGACAGGCTGGGGGAATGAGTTTTCTGGGAAGGAAGGAAGCTTAGATGAGACAGATGGTGCAATGGTCTCCGTGTATGACACCCCTATGGGTAGTAAACTCACGCAACCACTTATTAAAGAGATGATGGGGATTGAAAATTAGGATGTCTTTAAAATATTTTGAAAACTTTCTAAACAACTCACAATTTTTTTAATACAGGGGGCTAAGATGGTTGAGAATGTAGCATTCACCGTTTAGATTATTTCACTCTCCCATATGTAATCCATCTCTATGGCTCCCATTTGAAAGAGTAAAGCACTCTTATACTTCTGCAAAAGTGACCAGGGTTGGTGGTCCTAAAGAGATATTTACAGGGATTTAATGAGAGACAGATCCATGGACCAGAAAGACCACAGGGCTCCCCAAAGTTGCCATCCAAATGCAGCCTGTTCAGTTCTCCTTCTGAGAGGCACTGCACCTTCTGCTTAGCTCCATCCCACCTTCCTGCCATGTCCTGCAGCACTCAGCTCGCTTCCTAACTGCAGTGCTGCACTGATGACTCACAGCAGTCTGCTAACTAACCAGGACCTCACTCTCTCTTTCTGCCTCCTCAGACATAGCCAGGTCTCCCTCCCATAAATACGGGCACACGTGGACCTTCTCCTCATCTTGTGTCTACCTCTGCTTCCAGTTAGGTAGCTCTATTTCTGATCTCTTTACATCACCAAGGTCATTTTGAATTCTGAATCTATTTTTCATCATAGTAATAGAACCCAGTTCATACAACCTTGCCATCAGTATACTTCAATAACTTAACAGTCTTCATTCAACTCTTTGCTCTGTCATTGAATGAAATGTGACTTATCCTGCTCCCAAGACCTCTTCCCACTTAACATCACTTATTATATCCCTGGGCTACCATTTATTTTCAAAGATCATTCTCCAGTTATGTCTCCAACCAGATGTTAGAAACAGACCTAAGAATTATACATGTCTTAGCCACATGTCCATAAGGATTGATACTATGCAACAAAGATCAATTTAGAAACATTACCAAGGTCAAGGGCAATGACATCTAGAGAAAGGAAAACTGTCCCACCCTAAATGAGATTAGGTTTTTCTGGTAGGGCTTGATCTTGACAGGCAATAAACATAATGCTAACTAGCATTTGTGCAGTGCTTTCGAGTGTTAAAGGGACTTTCATATAACTGAAACTAATGGCAACTCTGTGAAGTAGGAGTTCCAAGTTCCATTTAACAAATGAGAGCACTGAAGCATGTGGAAGTTATGGGGCTCGCCCTGCTTCTCATGAAAGTCAATGGCAAAAGTCAGACTGGAAAGCAGTATTCCTACGCCAAATTCTGTATCAACTGTCTTGGAATGCATGTCAGCACAGTTTTTCAGACAAGAAACATAACCAGAGAATGATCCTTCAAAATAAATGCTAGCCTAGGGATGTAACAAGTGATGTTCAGTAGAATAAAGTCTGTGTCCAGGTTAAGTAATAGTTGAATCCATGACATCTCAAAGACATTTCAGTGAAGAAATCTGTAACATTTTTATGAACTTTCTTTGGGCCCATCGTTACTCCACCTTTGTGTCTGCCCTTTAGTCTGCTCCATCTGCCCTTTTCCAAACAATAGGTCTGTATTGTTTTATCATGTTCAATTTTTAGGATATTGGTTCTAAAACACCAAGTAACTACAACTGAGAAAAGGCAGTAAGAAGATAAGACAAAAGAATATGGATTTTATTAAAAGCATTCTCATAGACCTTGAATTTTTTAAGATGAAAGAAACAAATTATCCCCTAATAGTGTGATAGTTGTAGCCAATGACATAAAATAAAGTTAAGATCATAGATTTGAAAAAGTCTGTCCTAGGTAACGAAGAAAGCAGCTTAGAGACCTGACAAAGTCGCTGTGTATCAAGCTTTTCAGGATAGAGGCAGATAATTCTATCTCTCAGCTGTTTTTGAATACCTCATAAAAGCAATAGTGGTAATAACAATTGGAAAGCTTTGGCAAAATTAGGAAAGGGCAGATAGTGATTGTGGGACTCCCAAATGGAAGTAAAATTTGAAGTTTTTAAGTCATTCTAGGCTCTGTCAGAGAATAGTGTTTGGTCAGTAACCCATCACTTAACCAATGGAAGGCCAGCAAGCATCAATCAGTCGAAGCACAGCAGAGTATGCACGAGAAGGAGAGCCTGGAGCCACTTGCCAGGAACCACATGCCTGTCTGAAGCCAAGTGAATTCTGTGACCTTTTATCAAGAAGGGCAAGAGCGTGAAATTCTTTGGGGATTATGCCATAAAGCTCATATAATAGACAGACTTGATTTAGTCAGTTGTCTCCTGCATGTATGAATACAATTTAGTCTCAGAAAAGAACTGAAGACAGTCCGCAACCAGGTTTGCAAAAGGATCTGCCAATTATTTATTTGTTTTTCATTTTTTGTAACCTGCCGTACTTTCACTCTTGAGGGATTACTAAAGCCTTGGCTAGTCCCAGAAGGCAAATCATTTTTATCATCTCTTTTAGAGTGCGGAATACAGCTTGTGTGAAAAATCATCTTTTAAAATAGTATTTGAGTATAAAATATTTTAAATATCATATGACCCATGTGGGTATATTTAATATGTCAAAATGAGCAGAAGCAACTTCAAAGCTTTCTTCTGCATATTGCTTTACATTTTATCAAATGCCCTCTTACTTGGTTCTCATAACACTTGCATGAGACGGTCACAACATACTAGTATTTCCATATTGCAGATGGGAACCCTAAACATACATGACTCTTCCAAAGAAACGTACTTCAAAAATGGGAGCCATAATACTGAAATCCAGATTTTTCAACTACCTATCCAGTGCTCATGTTTTTAAATCAGGCTTCTAAAGATGTATTAGTGGAACTGTTTTATTACAATATTCCCTGCTGTGGGCCTGGGTTTGATTCCCAGCCAGGGAACTACCCACATTAAAAAACAAACAAACCCCAAAAAACCAAAAAAAAAAAAAAAACAAGCAATATTTCCTATCACTGCTTTCCTGAATTATGTAAGGATCACTACTAGTGTGGATATAAAGAGTTCAAGGCTGGTCTTCAGGCTAAGGGTCTTTATTGAATGCTGCTAATTTATAAGCACTTGCTAATTGTGTTAATAAATGAGGTTACAAAGCAAAAAGACATATCCAACCTAACTTCTCCCCTTAGTAAAAGGGATACAGACAACTACAATAAATCATGGCACACTTAAAATACTGACATCAGTAGAAGAAGAAATCCTGACTCATTCTGGTTGGAGTCAGGCAAGACTTCCCTGAGAGCCTGGGACTTGAAATGAGTTTTGAAGATAGAATATGATGTTGATTTCCATATGGCACATCTTACATACCCAAATAAAGTAGACAACTGAGCATAAATTGTGTACCTTATGAAAATTGTGTAAGTTGAATTAGAAGAAAGTAATTTAACCTAAGCTAATAACTGCCAAGTATGTTAGCTATTTCCCATTCTCTTTGGAGAAGTAGCAGCTGAAGCAGATGTTTTGAGGAATGGTCAGTCAAACCATCAATAATTTGATAACTAATGACTAGACAAATGAAGGGATAGCAGAATCATGTTTCAAAAGCAGAGGTGTGTTTACAGGAAAACAAAACAAAACAAAAAAACCCTACACACTTGGTCTAAGCAACAACGGCAGATGGCAGAAACTAGCTAGCATGGAAGACAAAAAAACTACCAGAAGTGTCAAGTTCTAGCAGATGTAGAATCACATGCACTAACTGAACTCCAGATCCATTCAGGGTCCATTTCCCCCTAGACAGACTTGGGAATTGTAGTAAAGTACCAAAGGGCTTACTCTATAAGCAACAGTTGTCAAAATGTCTAATGAATCATCTGCCAAGAAAAGCACCCCAGCAAGATACTGAAAAATTTGTATGAAACACCATCTGTGAGGTTAAGACTTCTTCTGGGTCACTTAACAGAGCTTCTGAAACATCTCTTCTGCCCCCATCATCACCTCATCCACATACTGGAAGCACACAATAGCGAGAACGAAAGAGCCAACAAATAATTTACACACGATTGGCAGTTTATGAAGCAGAAGGCAAGTAAAATGCATTAACAGCATCATTTGCTAAGCATGCCTGTGGGTCAAAACAAAAGAGAGTTCATCTATACACAAAGGGACAAGTTTTGTCATCATGAGTGAGCCTTATCAGGTTTACTAAGGAGAACAAACACAAAGGAAGCAAGGCAATAGAGGCCATAGTATTCATGGATTTGTTCATGTCTTCATGCATTAATTCATTTAACTTTTCCTTCATGTGTTCTATGTGTTAGGAACAGCACTAGACACTGGGTGTACAAAGAAAAATAGGCCCTCATTTCTGTGTTCAAGCAGCATTTTTTTAGCTTTTAAAATTATATATATGTTTATTATTATTATTATTATTATTATGTAGGTAATTTGAAGCACACTACTGAAAATCTGGAAAAGAGAGGTAAAAAATATTAGTACGTTCATGACCATAACAACTGTTGCCAGCATTTTGCTATTTCCTCAGGCTTCTCTCCCGAACCCCATGCCTTGCAGATGTAGTTTTCAGAGAGTGAAAATCCTACTGTATTTAAATATTTTCTTGCTTTTCCCTTTGTTATTACTTAGTCTTCATAAGCATCATTTTGTCTTTACTTTTTTCCCCTGTTGAAAACAGCTTTATTGCTTAGGTAAAGATTTTTTATGCTCATGAACAAAATGTACTTTTATTGAGTTCTTTGTAGGCACCAGGCATTTTATCTGGTCTATCTCTTTTTATCCTCAAAACAAGCATGAAGCAGATATTATTATCACCCATATTGTACAGATGAGGGAACTGGTCTTGGAACTACTAATGAGCTTGTCCAGTCTGATGGCAGAGCTCCTGAGCAACGTGCTCTTTCTGCTTTGCTACACTCTCTTGTTTTGCTTATTTCACACTTTCTTTTCTTTGGTGAACATAGGGGTGGGGCAAAGAATATGTGCAAAGCCTCAATAGCTGGCTCCATACTGCATCATACAGCGTGTTTTTCTAAAACTCAGCAGAGTGAAGCATGCCTTCTTGCTGTTGAATGTATGACTATGGATGTTTTACTTCAACTTATGTTTTCCAATTTAGTTCACATTTCAGTAATTTTTAACTGAGAAAAAAGCCATCGTTTATCGGTTTTTGATCACTCACGCTACCTATCCCATTTGAAATCCACATAATCAGGCATATACTTCAAACTGACAGAGAAAGTCCTATGTAGTCCTCCAACCCAACTGGAAGGCTGGAAATTAAAGTAAGGAAACAAGGAAAGAAGGGAGGGAGGGAGGGAGGGAAGGAAGGAAGGGAAAGCCACACCATTAAGGAAATTTTCAAAGACTAAGATTGGGCACTGTCATTGCATCTCATAGTTTTTCACATGAGAATTCATTCACAATACAACATTCTCTCCATATTCAAGTATACTTAGAAAAACTAATAATTTTGTGTCCTTTTCCTATGTGTTCAATGAATTGAAGTAAATGACACCGCACTAAACAACCCCAAATATGGCTATTCAATTAAAATGTACAATTCAATGACAGCGAAGTGGAGAGTGAGGCATCACCACTATCAGCATTTTAAAACACTATTTCACTTCTTTGGCCCTCAAATAGCTCCAGCATAGTGCAAATAAAAATGCCTCTCCAACAGTGACTGCCCGCCACAGAGTGCTCTGCGGCCATAGTTCCCGCCTTATTTTTTAACTCCTGGTCTTTTCCTTGGGTGAATGCTCAAACTCCCTTGATATTAACTGTGTGTGTGTTCTGGGCCTGGCTAGTTCTTAAGACCAACTGTCATCTCCTCTTCGATTTCCTTTTCAATTGCATTAATGCTCGGGGAGAAGTGTTGGGCCTGGGGACTTCCTGGCCATCCTTCAGAGGATACTACATAAGGACTACATAAGGACTACATAAGGACCTTGCTAACAACTAGCTCAGCTGAACAGCAATGACTCCGCCACAGCAAATGGGCTTTGGTAAATTCCTGTGGCTATCTAGAAGAAGAAAATAGCATTTCTTTAGAGCAACACTGGAGAACTGAATGGGCATTTATGGGGGAGTAGTAGCTGTGTCTTAAAAAATAAGGACTTGCCCAGATGAAAATGAGAGAAGGGGGATGAGCAGGCCCAGAAGGCAAAAGAGGGCAGGATGAGCAAAAGCAAAGAGGTTTGAGACAACATCAAGTGTGGTGGGAACCGGAAGAATATCTGGATGGACAGTGTCCTACATGTAAGTTAAGAACATGAATCTGAAAAATACAGGCAGTGGCCAAACAAGAATGGCTTCATATATAAAGAAACTTGAACTCTTTGAATAAGCTATTGGAAAACTAATAAAAAATTTAACTGATCTCTAACTAATTCTTTATTTTAATTGAAGTGACTTTATAGACTTTCACATTAGGATATTTTGCTGTTCGATTTTGATAAATGGTCTTTTTTTTTAAAACTATTTAAGTGGTTTTCTTCTTTTCCAATTTTACTTAGAATTTTATTAGAACTGGCTGTTGACTTTTCTCAAATGCATTTCAACATCTTTTAATTAGATCATTTGGCTGTTGTCCTTGAATTTGTTGAAGGCTTATGTTGACAGACTGAAGGATGTTCCATTTCCTGAATAAATCCTAGTTTGTAACAATTTTTTATACTTTAATACATTGTTGTATTTTATTTTCTAATATTTTATTTAGAATCTTGAACCTATACCCATCAATTGTCTTAATCATTCTTTTCCTCATTGCACAGTTCTTGTTTCTTTTTTCTTTTCTTTCTCTCTTTTTTTTCAGAAATAACTTTATCCTGGTTTGGTACTAAGTTATATAGATTTTATAAAGTCAAATTGAATGATTTACTCATTTTTTTCCTATGACCTGCACTAGAAACAGCTTTAGAATAACCTGTTGTTTAAGGTTTAGGTAAAATTTTAGCTGTGAACAGCTTTTGTGGACTTTCTATATATATATTTGGGTATCGTACCTCTGGTCTTATCTTGGCTAGATGATTTGTTTATCAAAGTTTTTATTTTCTAGTCAGTTTTACCAACTTATATTTTGCTAGCAAATCATTTCATCTAAGTTTTCAAATACTTCATTTCCTTATAGTTATTTTAATTTTTTTGTTTATACTTATATCTTCCTTCTTATTTATATCTTGTATAGTTTTATTCACTATGTTTTTTTTTTTTTTTTTTTGCTTTTTGGCATGTGGGTAGTTCCCTGGCTGGGAATTGAACCCAGGCCGCAGCGCTGACAGCACCAGCGCTGAAGCCTTAAGCCACTACACCATCAGGGAGCTAAAAGTCTTTTTTTTTTTTTTTTTTTTTTTTTTTTTTTTTTTTTTTTTTTTTTTTCACTATGTTTTTCTTAATCATGCTCATAACAGGTAAATTCATTATTATATTTTTCAGGTTTTAAATTTATATTCTTCATCCCATTTTCTATTTTACTAATTTGTTTTTATCGAATTTTTGCTTCTTGCTTTTCTATTCACTTTAAATACATACTATTTGCTTTACTTTTTTATTTTCCTTCTTTAATAGTAAAGTCATTTAAGGCATATATCTTCAGAGCAGTACTTTTAAGTTTAAATATATCAACTTCCACTAATATTGCAACCTCTACTGTCCTTTAGCTTGCATTTGCTTGGTATCTCTTTTTCTACCTCATTATTTGCAAACTTTATTTATCACTTTGATTTTATTTTTCTATAAATAGTATAAACATGAGTTGAATTTGTTTTTATCCAATCTGATAGTCTCAGTCATTTAAAGGTAAAATTCTATTTGCAAATAATAAAATAACCACTATGCTTAATTGTATGTCTTTCTTCCCACTTTATCCTATTTATTTTACATTATTACTGCTCCTGTTTCTTTTCTATTTTTGCTACTGTAATTATGGTGTTATCCAGTGTGGTAAATTCTTTTTCTTTTGTTAATTTGGAAGTTTTATTGTACTATTTCATTCCATCAATGAAAATGTTTTCTTTCACTACTTTTAAACAGTAAGTATTTTCCCACTAGAGCACTATTCCTGCAACCAAGGTGATATAGTTTTTGTCAACTTGTCCCCTCCCTTGTGCTCTGTGATATGAGATTTAAAATACTTGGCCCCCTTTTCGTTTCCATAAGGTATCCTTTGGAACATTTTTACTTGTCCTGGCCTTCTCCATTCCAAACTTTTATCAGAACTTCTTTTCTCATCTGACCATGCTGCCTCAAGTGTCCTTACAGAGCACTTCACAGCATATCACCAGTCAGCCTCTCCCCACCCAATGGCCAGTGTATGTCTCTGCGAGTGTGATCGTGTGTGTCAGTGTCATTGCTTCCCACGCTTTCTCTTCTTCTGCCTCCACCGGCTGTACTGTTCTTTTGATAAATATTCACTTAGTAAACAAAGTATTGGGATAGTACTATTGATATTTTAAGACAATTATTAAAAAAAATACTGTAAGTCCTGCCTGCAAAATTGTCAGCTCTTTCTTCTGCTCAGGGAAAACAATTTCTTGGTACTTTAAAATAATTATTGCCTTTTTTTTTTCAACTTTTTCTTCTTCTGTCCCTGTAACACTTGTCTTTACCTGCTTGGTTTTCTGGATTAAAATACCAAGTCTCCTAATCTTTTCTGCCTCTTTATATTTTAGTTCTGTGCCTCAAAATATATCTCTCACTTGATCTTCCATCTTAACAGTGACCAGCCAGCCTCCAATATCCCATAAAACAGTTTAGTTGGAAAATCATGTATTTAGTGCTCTCTCTCTCTCTCTCTCTCCGCACCCCCACTTCCTCTCTCTCTCATCTGTCAAATGCACACGTTTGTCTGCTCTGGAACCTCTATTGTGCTTGTTGTTATTCAGTTTGTTTGGAGTAATTTTTTTCTCTTTAACTGGTAAATTCCCTTAGGGATTTGTTAGTTTGCTGTTGTTGTTGGTTGATTGGGACGTACATATGATCCCTGGAGAAGCCAAGTAGCAGCACTCATGACCAGGTGGTCTCTATTCCCATGAGCCCTTGGTGTATCATAGAAATAGACAGAGCATCAGCCCCCTTCTGGGTCACCTGAAAGAAGCTTCCTTGCTTTCAGACATCTTTGAATTCTCTCAGGCTCAGAGCCAGAGAGGTATCAATTCATGTGTTTTGCTGTTCCTTTTTTCTTAGATTTCATAGAAAACAAACACTCCAGTGAAGATTTTCCCTAGGGATTCATGGATTCCATGAGTCAGACCTTCCAGGATATGTTCTTTACTTGTCCTCACCTTGTGATTTCAAATGTCAGTTTCTAGACATTTAACCATTCCTTAGCGTTTTCTCCATGGGATAGCCAATAGTGCTTAAGGCCACACACCTACCCAGAGTCTATTCACTGGAGAAAGAAATACAGCACAAGCGTGCTGCCCTCAGCTACTACAGTCTTAGGATCTCCTCTTCATCTGTACATTGTTGCACTTGCTATTGACTTTGTTAAATACATCACTTACCAGATATTTTTTCATTATTTATTTTACCATCAAGTAATTGGCAAATCAATATAATCACAGATATTATCATTAATGAAGTAAATGAATAATTACTAATATCTAAGTTATGAAAATATAAAGAAAAATGTAGAATTACTTCCAGTCTTTTTAAAACACAAACTTGGCAACATGATTTTTATCTATGCTTCCTCTTCTTGATTCAGAAATGCAAGAACTCTGCACGTAGTCATGCAGATTGTCTTAGGCGCTAAGTCTATAATCCTGGGGCTGCCATGAATTTTGTTGACATTTTAGCTTTTTTCTACTTATTAGAACAATTTTCTAGCAGCTGGTTCATAAATGTCCTGATGAAGGGCTAGGTTTTTTTCCCCCTAATTTTCACTACATCACCATCTGGACATGTTCATAGTTAAGATTTTACCAAATTATCTTGTATTCCATGAGCTTTGTCCTCTAAAGAAAATGGAAAAGATAGTATTTTGAGCTTAAATATAATGTCAAGATGTTTTTAATGGCTTGTTTGATTTTTATATTGCAATGCATTATAATAATTCTACCCAAAACTTCTTCTATTTGGAAAAATTCTGAGGACTTTTTCTTAAAAAATTGTATGATTGGTTTTTAAATTTCCTTGCAGAAGTAATGGCTTCATGAAATTCTTATCTAGTGTTTTCTTGCACAAGAAGAAAAAGTAATTTTCCATCTCCATAATAATAAACCCCTATTTTAAATACACACTTGAGACATTCTACACTTTTTTTGATTGACTGCTGCTTCTCATTATATATTTACTAGTGCAGTTGGGTCATGTTATCAACTTTGTTGCTGTCAGGTACTTTGTGGAGAGCTTTAGGAATGTCACTTCTGACACATGTCTCGATGATTGCAGATTAATCTGAATTTCCTTTATTATTTTGCATCTTTTCGGATACAACAAACTTGCTTAAAAAGAGGATACTGGCTTTAACTACGAGTCAGTGATCTCAGTTGAAAATATAACTTTTGAACCAGTATACTTTAAAAAGATAAATTAAGAATAGCATTAAGATCTTTCTCTCTCTCTCTCTCTCTCTCTCTTTCTCACACACACACACACACACACGTGTGCGCGCGCACACACACAATTTGAGTACTTCTCATGCGGAAATTAAAATAAAAAATGGACTCCTGTGTAAATTAACATTTGATTGAGTGAATATAAATTTGGCAGCATGTTGACCTGATTTGTGTGTGTGTGTATGTGTATGTGCAACATCCAAAAATTACTGACTCCTTTTTCATGTAAGAAACAGCATGCTCCAACCTTTCTATATTAGCTTCATTGATTCTCACTGGAGACACTTCCTCTGTTCATTGTGACAAATGCCACAAGAGTTTCCTAAAGACAAAGCTCCAGTTTTCCAATGACTCCCAGTTCATAAAAATGTTCTGTTTGCTGAGTTATCTGAAAAATTACAGGTTTAATAATATTGAAAAAGCAATTCTACTAAATTATGCTTGTGCTAAAATTTTTACAGAACGCAAAAATTGAAAACTCTTGCTACCAAATTCGTTAAGCAAGTTGATTTTTCAGAAGGATAGACCAGACCTGACTTGTGGATTTGTGTATCTCTGGCATGCCGCAGAATCCCAGGGAGTAAAGACGACTGCAGGTTTCAAAGGACACAGTGGGGAAGAGATTCTACTCTGAACAAAAGGAACAACATGAAGGGAGGCCCAGACTTTGCAGTAGTTCTTCACTCTCCCTCCCCCTGCAAAGGGAATGAAAACATTTCCATTTCAGGAAACCTTAATAAAAATTCCAACCTTAGTAACCTTCTTTTGCTCCCTTTCTCTCCCCTCTTGTTATATGACACCTGACTTCCACTTCAGTCCCCAAAGCAAAAGGAATGTGAAATAAATGCCTCCATATGAAAGAGAGGAAGAAAGCATTCTCTTCCCACCACAATGATTACCCTACCATGGACAAGGTCATATCCCACTGGCAAAACTATGAAAATGGCACAACCCTTTAAGGGAGAAACTTAGCAATACATACCAAAAGACCCTAGAATGTTCAGACATTTCAAGCTCATGATCCCAATAAAAAAATCTATTCTAATAAATATAATCAGATATGTAGACAAAGATTTATATAAAAAATACCTTCAGCAAAGCATTATGCTAATGAAAAATAAAAATAACCAGTGTGTTCAACTATGGGGTTTTTAAAAATAAATTAGGAAAAATCCATATGACAAAATATTAAGCACCCATTAAAAAGATTTGGATATTTCAAAATAACATGGGAAACATGTTATAATGTTAAGGAGAAAATTAATATATAAAACTACAAATGCAATATATACGGTCTCACAATTAAGTTCACAAACTTGCCATCACGTGCCTGTGTTGGCAGCACTGTACAAACAATTAGTAAGGTTTCATAACCTTGGTATATCTATGTCTCACAGCTGTGTTCATGTCGATCTGCGATGGTGTCTTGCTGAGTGGTGTTCATTATTGTTACTACATGTTTTTGTGTGCCACTGTGAGAATGTCGCAGCTTGAATTAGAGCAATGAACAAACATTAAATTTCTTGTTAAACTTGGCAAGAGTGGAAGTGAAATCAGGAACATGTTAATCCAAGTTTATGAGGATAATGCTATGAAGAAAACGGCAGTGTACAAATGGATTAAACATTTTTCTGAGGGGAGTAAAAGCATAACTGATGAAGAGAGGTCAGGGCAGCCAGTAATGAGAAGAATTGATTAAAACATTGCAAAAATTTATCAAATTGTGCATCAAAATTGTCACCTGACTATGAGAAGCATAGCAGACCAAGTAAACGTCAATAGTAAAACAGGAAAATCTTACCTGAAAATCTTGGCATGAGAAAGGTGTGTGCAAAAATGATCCCAAAGGAGCTCACTAATGAACAAAAGCAAAGGGGCAGTCAAAGTTTGTCAAGACCTTTTGGAAAGGCAAAACAATGTTTTGGGCCATGTTATCACTGGTGATAAAACTTGGGTGTACCAATAGGACCATGAAACAAAGCATCAAAGTGCACAATGGAAGTCAGTCAATTCTCCACAACCAGAAAAGTTCCATCAGTCCAAATCAAGAGTCAAAACAATGTTGCTAACCCTTTTTGATATTTTAGGGATTGTTCATTATGATTTGTACCAACTGGACAAACAGTCAACTAAGTGCTGAAAAGGCTGTGTGAAAAAGATGGAAATGACCTGAGCTTTTCACCAACTCATGGCTCTTGTATCATAGCAATGCACCAGCTCACATGGCACTGTCTGTGAGGGAGTTTTTAGCCAGTAAACAAATAACTGTATTGGAACATCCTCCCTACTCACCTGATCTGGCCCACAATGACATTTTTCTTTACCCAGAGATAAAGGAAATACTGAAAGAAAGACATTTTGATAACATTCAGGATATCGAGGATAATACAACGACAGCTCTGATGGCCATTCCAGAAAAAGAGTTCCAAAATTTCTTTGAGCAGTTAACTAGGTACTGGCGTCAGTGCACAACTTCCCAAAGGGAGTATTTCAAAGGAAACCATAGTGGCATTTAGCAATGAAGTATGTTATGTAGCACTTTTTTTAGAATGAGATTACAAACTTAGTTGTCAGACCTAATTTTTATATTAATAGAAATTATCTGTGGATTGTGGGATCAGTGGAAAATTTTGTTTTTATTTTATGAATATTCTGATTTTTAAATCATTAGCATGTGTCATTTTTATGAGAATTAAACATTGTTTTTCAGGGCATGCAGTGAAGTCACCATCATATCTAACCTCTACCCTTGATAAAAGTAAATTTACAAATATGTTTCAATATATAAATGTATTTGTTTACATCCATTTTGCTTATTCTTTTTCTAAGTAAATTATGAAATGTAGAAGTATTTATTAAGACTTTCTTAGCTTTTAGCATTGAATAAAACAGAAATTCTCCAACTAACAAAGACATAACAAATGTATTATGATTTTGCTATAGTTTCATAAAGCAGGACCATTTCTAATAAATGTTTACAGACTTACCAAAAAGCATTTTGTTTGTCAAAGGTTTATCTCTCATTCTAAGAATCTAGTAAGATTAAGTGAGTGATTAAAATATACACGTGAATATAAACACCAGGATACATATAAATCTTTCTCCTTTGTACTCAACCTTGGAACCTTCTGCATACCAGCGATTTTTTTAAAATTTTGTTTTGCTTTTAAGACAGATGTCTTTTCGGATATTTCTACTGTTCTGAAATCCAGACAACTTAATTAACATGTATATTATATCATCTACTTCCTCTCCCATTTCAGCCCCATGCATATAGAGTGGTAATTCACTGAAACCTGCAGCTAGGACAAAGTGGAGACAGAAAGGCAAATTTTCTGCAGGAATTTCCTACTTTTGATGAAGATAGACTGAAGTGCAATCAAAGAATCCAGGATTATTCAACTCACAGTCTCACTAGATGGGTTTGTGCTTGTAGCCCATAGTTCGAGTGTCCTGTTTAGCTGCCACCATTAGTACAGAATTATATTCAGTATTGATTCTGCAGTTAGAAGAATTGTGAAATATATAGTTTATTTTTTTTTAAATGTTCACCAACTCTGTGTTAACAACATAAAGAGCTGCAAAACAAAAGGTAAACAACCAGGCATGAATATTTGCCAAATGGAAAGAGAAAAAAAAAGTATACTTTTTTTATAGTTGGCTCCAATGTATACTTATTTTTTACAGTTAATATTAAAGTCTTCAGGTGCTTATTTTTCTGAATATTTCTAGGAGAAATATTAGGAACTAGGCATAAAGTTTCATGAACTAAAAATAACACTGGACAATGGTGAGAACACATACTCAGAAGCTATGTAATCTTGGAGAAATGTACCTCTCTCACCTTCAATTTCTCCAGATGGAACTGAAACTATTGACAACTTGCCTTCCTGCTCAATAGCTTTGTTCTGAGGATCAAGTGCAATGTGTGTGAATTTACTCCACATATGTAAAGTTGTAGAAATGATCATTTCATTCCAAAAACTAAACGTTTTAAAAAATCTCCCTTCAGAAGCAAAGCCTTTATGGGGAAGGATGCAGGCAAATGAAAGGCACTGCACTTTGACTTGGAAATCAGACACTATGCTTTACATATCAGATTTTCTTCAACTGTCTTCTTTTAAGTACTTTTTAAGGGTAAGACTTCATGCTTATACCAGAGAATGCCTCTTTGATGGATTAAATTGGGACTTAAGAGTGAATCAGCGTCAGCTTTCACAAGTATATAACAGGAAGGAAGCAGCTTCCAAACTAACTTTCCTGTTGTTCCTGGAAAAATCATCACAACAAGGCAAAAACAGTTACTCTCTGTATTATTCAGAGCATAAATGATGTAATTAGCACTTGTATCTGGAACAGATAGCTACACTTTCTGGTTATGTATCTATCAGATTTGCATTTTAATAATGATGACTCATAATGAAGTTATGTATTCATCGCTCCATTCATTAAGTCATTTAACTTCCAGGCCGTGCAGGTGAACAGCAGTTACTCTGCATTTGTGATCACATCACTTGCCCAGGCTCCTGTACCCAACCTAGTCTTTGTTAATATACACAAATTCTTTCCAGAACAAGTTTTTTTCTTTCTTCCTTTTTAAAAAAATGTGCATTCAGAGAGCAGATGTTGTTGAAAATGTTATCAAATTACAGATGCACAGAGTATTCTTGTCTGCTGTGTCTAGCTCTGAAGTATTCCTTCAGTTCCTGGATTCTGCGGCCCCAAACTTCATTCTCTAAAGAACTACCGGAAAAAGCAATCGTAAGAATGACGGAAGTCACCCCTCAAATCAGCTCTTTTCGAAATAACAAAAGTTGTTTGCAACAAATTCAGCATAGGTTTCTCTCTTGTTGAAGAAGGTATGAGCTACAAAGACACTTTATATCTGAAACTTCATTATAGGGGAGAACTAAAGCAACAGTTTTGGGGAAGTGATTTAGAAAACAAAACAAAAACGAGAAATTCTAGATGATTAATAGGAGAAATTCTTCTCTCTTCTATTTCCCCCTCTCTCTTTGCAGGTCTTATCTCCCTTTTTTCCTACTCTTTCTTTTCTCCTCTTCTAACTTATGTTACCCTTCCTTACCTCTCTAAACATTCCTCTCCCTCTTTCTTCTGCTTGGGAACAACTAGCATTGATTTTAGTATTTCTGTTTACAAAGAGCTTTCCTCCTACCTCATCATTTACGGCGTCTCATTATCACTGCAGTCCTACAACATATACAACTATCATCACATTTACATGAGAGACTTGAATAGGCTAATGGAAACATGTTTAAAAATCAAGTGTCTTTATTTCAGAGCCTACGTCCTCTTCCAATACCTCAAGAAATTCTTTTCTTCCTTCTTCATAGATCTCTTTTCCTCTCCTTTCCCTCCCCTCAGCTGCCCTTCTTCATTTCCTGCTTCTCCTCCGTGACATCAACAGATTACCTTCCACCCCACCCCTTCTCCCTTCTGAACTGCCCTTTCTAGAACCTCCTGCATACTCAGGGAGGTCAAGTGACCTTTGCTCCTCCGGAGACAAAGACTCCTGAAGGTCTCTGCCTCAGTCTTTTTTACTGTATCTCAGGGACAAAATCTTATGCTTACCTCTTGTATTATTAGCATCTGTTTCCTGAAATAATCACATGGACGATGGGAGGGAAGTATCTAACGGAGGGGTGTTTGGTTTTCTGCTTTCTCTGTCTCTGTGTGTCTGTCTCTCTGTCTCTGTCTCTGTTTCTCTCTCTCTCTCTCCCCCTCCCTCCATTCCTCCCTCTTAACACTTCCTTACATTTGAAAAAAAAATATTTTGGCTATACAACATGTAGGAGGGAAAGTATCCAGCCACGTATATGAAAACTAGAGGCATTTATGGCTGGATTTATTTCCCCAGACAGCCTTCATATTATTATTCTCTCATCCGTTTTAAAGAGAATATCATAAATGGCTTTTCTCAGAAGCAATTCTTCCTTTACAATTTTTGGATGATATGTTTGCCTATAAAAAACAGGATTTTCATAAAATCCTTTAGAATTACCTCTCAGCCATTTCATTTTGGAAATTTTGTGCTCTCCTATCAGTGTTGTCAGTTACTCTAAATAGTGAAGACAATAATTTTGTATTCCCCAGACTCCTTATAACCTTGAAAATTTAATTACTCGAGTAAGAAACAGTTTCTCTTACATGATTACGAAGCTAGTGAAGGTTTTGGATACAATACAAAAACTATTTTTTTCTATTTTAAGAACTAAAATTTTGTAAGTCTTCTTTTCTTTGTCCTACCAACATAATAGAAACAATTATTTTTTTGAAATTTAAATTACAGTATTTTTGGATTTTAATTTTTGCCCCAGGGAAATCACTATAAAGATACTCAATCAGAATAAAATGTGGTCACAATTTGTAATACCAGAGATTTTTCTATAAAATCACACTTTATTCCTGAGAAGAATTTGTGATCAGTTGAGTAATCACTAAAAATCACATACAATCAGGGCATATTCAAACCCAAACCAGGTTTAAAAAAATTTTTTTTAAAGAGAGAAAAAGGGGAAAAAATGGTGTCTTTCCTTCATCAAACATCTGAACAATGTAGTTATTTAGTTTTTGCATATAATAAAAGAATGGTTATAGTAGTATTTCTAGATAACAAAACTACCAATAATTAAGCTTTATAATTATTCTCCTTGAGATTTTGTTTTGCAGTAATTTTTGTTTGTTTATTCATCACACCTCATTTTCAATTCCGTAATCCAGTATAGTACATTTCCTTTGCACTCTTATGCCATCTGCTTTTCTCCCTAAGCCCCTCCCTTAAAGGAGACCCCTTCATTTCCATGGTAACTACCATAAACTATTGCTCCTGGGGTAGCCGGAGGAGACAAAAACCAGCAGAAGAAACAAACTAAATCTGGGTAGTCGGTGCATGCCTTCTCTATGTGACTGCTACCAAGAACTTTTTGCTGCTTCTCTATTTGGAAAAGTATATTTAGAACTTTTTAGAGTAGCATATCCAGCCAAGTAAGTAGTAATTAATACCCTTGTCTCTGACCAATGGTGAGAAATCCCTCTTCGACCTTCCATGACTGTGACTGTCCAAAGGGGATCAAGGTAGTGTCCACACCCTCATCCCTTCCACCCACCCACCCCCATTCATTCTTTCTATTTAGACAGTGCCCGGCATACGGCTGCTTCTAACGGGTACACAAAGC
This sequence comes from Lyroderma lyra, assembly GCA_004026885.1. Taxonomy (NCBI): domain Eukaryota; kingdom Metazoa; phylum Chordata; class Mammalia; order Chiroptera; family Megadermatidae; genus Lyroderma; species Lyroderma lyra. The sequence continues at coordinate 43,717 of PVJL010007028.1, forward strand.
TTAGTCCATCAGCGTGAATTAATGCATGTGCTGATTTGATCTGTCTATGTGATGCCTAATTTAAGATTTTGTATAAAATGTATACCCTGAATCCTCCCTCAGTAATGATGAGAATGTTTCCTACTGGGAGTGATTTTCTCACCTAACTCCAGGGAATGCTTATTTTTGTAACTGGGAAGAGCAGGAGTCCCTTGCTGCGGGGTGAGGGAATCGTTTGGGTGTTTATTCCTAACTTCACTCTTCCTGTAAAAACACCTACTTGCAAAAGGAATTCTTTCTCCTGTAGTTAAAGAGAATTTGGAAACCTGATCCAGGAGGCGGGTGGTGGAGGTTCCCGTCTCCTGAGGACGTTTGAGCCCTCTCTCCCTTTTTAATATGAGAATTCGAAAGCAGTGGGGAAGTGATGTTGGACCTATCACAGCATTGCTAACAGACAGCCTATTACAGTATTTAATAAAAACAGAAACAGCATGCCTATCATAGGCTAATAATCCTCCCTCCTGCACGCTTTTAAAACAGTATGAAGCAGCTTTAACGGAGCTTCAGATAACTAATTTCAAGCATGGCTGTCTAGCGTGCCTGTCACTCCTATTGTCCTTCCAAACTCTTTCAGACATTTTGAGCAGGGAGTATTAAAGCTATGATTTAGCAACGGTTGTGACATTAATGATCCAGAAAGGCTTTGGGCACGAGATGTAATGATGATTACCGGTGGCTCGTGGGAGGACTACACTGTATCGGTGTCGTTAAAAAATTAAGCTTGGCTTTTGAGGAAGATGTGACAACTACCAGAGGTAAGATTTGCATGTAAAACAAAGGGATCTGTTGCTGTTCTGTGCTTTTTGTTTGCTGTTTCCCCGGTCGGTCGGTCGTGAATTGCAGCCAGGTGCGGAGTGAAAAGCAGGAGGGCGAGACAGGGGAGTGGGAGACGGATCTGCTGGGAGCAAAACACAGTGGACAGTATTGTGTTTTATGGCAGAAATGCCTCCAGGACAAACTGGCTCCAGGCTCTGAGGCTGCTGAGTGTGCATTGCACGTTGCTTTTCCTGTGGAGTAGAAGGCTTAGAGGTCACGGAGAAAACAGTTTGCTTCTTATCTGTGCTGCCAGCCGGCCCGTTAGTAGGGCTGAGTGAAGACTTGGGTGGGTGGGAGGCAACAAGGTGCAAGGAAAATAAGGAGGGATCTATCCTTAAGACTTGAAACCTGTTAGACAAATATATTATGTCCCATGATCAAGGTGGTGTGATCGAGCCTAATCTTTAAAAAGGGAAATTGAAAGATTACAAAGGATTTCCTTAGTGAACAATTACTTAGGGTTTAATCTACTGTTTTAAAAAATTGGGCACCTTCATCCATTTTGCATATTGAAAGGCAGATCCACACGGTTGTATTAATGGTTTCACGAGAGCAGGGCAAGAGTTTTAGAATGAAAGGGGGGCTTCCTCTCTGCTGCTGCTCTTGCCTTTAAACAATTGCCGGGGTTGCAGATGAACATGGTGATTCGTTAGAGGTTATGGACCTGACCGTTTACCTTTTTCTTGTCTTCTTTTTCTAATGAACAGCATAAAAGCATGTTCTCCTTGAAAGATGAGAGGGGCAGTTGGGTTCCAAAGTCCAGTGGATAATGAGTGGATTTGCAGAGGAACTTACACCGCTTTGCACTTTATTATGGGATCAGGATAGCTCAATCAGAAAAGAAAATGTCAGGGAATCATAGGCTGAGATTTTGAAAGCAAACATGCAATGATCAGACACTTAATGTTTTCCTCACTTGATGTATGGTGTGAGTTTCAGTATTTGTCATTGCACATGACCCTCAACGTGAAGTGACAAAAACATAGTGAGTGAATTTCTCAGTGCTGTTGTGCTATGCCCCTGATGGACTTCACAAACTCTGAGATGTAAAGATGTTACTTTAGATTTTGAAAAACTCAATGTTCTGAGGCACTGATTTAGTAATAGTGAATGGCAAAGATACATAGAATAATTGTATATTTGTAAAAGAATGCAATATTCTTCTAAAACTTCTATTTTAATGCAGTACTAATTAGAAATAAAAATGAAAGAATTATAGTATGATCATTTTCAGCTAAATGCTAGAATTAAAGCTAAGTGGGCTTTTTCTCTTGTCTGATGCAGTTGAGTTTATATATTTGTGAGCTCCTAGGTATATACTGCCATTCCTATATAAAGTCAAAATCATTGTTCAATAGTGTGTGGCACCTATGCTTCAAGTTTTATGTTTATTTTTTCTAATAGTGTGACAAAAATTACTGAAACTCTCTTGGCTCTTCTTTTTGTAACCAAAAAGTGATATAACTGTATAGAATTTCTGATGCAATTGATGGCTATGACAATTTTCTGCTTCTGTGTGGCCAGTGGAATATGTGACCTTGACTTTGTAAAATCCCATTCTCTACCCAATTGTGCTCACCAGTCTAGAACCCATATACAGAGAGTTTGCAATACACAGATTGAAGCTGATACACACACACACACACACACACACACACACATTTTATTTATGGCTGCCAGAAATTTACAACTAATAGTATTACTATTGTTTTCATTATTTTTATTTATTTGAAAAAGGGCTTTCACTGGCTCTGGTCTTACCAATATCTTCTGAATCTAATCACATCAAGCATTTATTATAGAGGCAATTTATACCATAAAGTTGTCAACATGAGAAATTATTTTGTTGTGGTCGTATTCACAGCACCTTACTGATAAACTAAAATGACTTTTTACAATTTTTACAGATTTATAGAAAAAGTTTCTATATTAAATCTTGATGTATACATGTCTGGACTGGACCCCTACAACATGAAACGTATAGGGGAGATATGGTAACATTTTTTTTCTTTGTAAGCTGTGGGGAAAACAAACCAAGTAATTTAGTAAAAGAAAAACTCTATTTGGTGTCACAAATTAATTTAATTACCTATTTACATTGGTAGATATCAATTAAAGCAGTTCCAGATATCCTTCCCTTTCAGTTTCTGTTACATCTAGTAATGAAAAACCAATGATTCTTTAGCTATACAAGAAGCAACTCTGAAATCCACTTTGACATTAAAAAAAAAAATCAAAGCTTTAGTCAGTCTTGTTTTCTCAGTCCCCATAGGTAGCACAGTTATTGTTCAGTCACCAAGACACAAGTCACCAAGTCCAGGGTTGTCTTTCTCTGTCCCTCTCATATACACACCCAGTCCTCATTCTACTTTATTAGTAGGCATTGGACCAGGCAGTTCTCAAACCAGCATAATCTTCTTTTTAATCATCTCTCTTCTCTCATCAAAATGTGATGAAAAAGGAATCTTCTAAAAATATTCCTGCTATTATAGCAAATAAAAAGCAGACTATAAGAATGTATACACAGTATAATTCTAATTTTAATATATACTTGTATATATTTAAAAAACAAAGAAGTACACCATTTTATTCTCTTTATTTATCTGTATGGTTGATAGATTTTTTCAGAGCAGGCATTTTATTAATAGTCACAAGAAGACAAAGATCATAAAAGTCTGTATCTCCTATTGCAACTATGTTGCCATCCTTCCCATTATCTCACTTCATATCATCCACTATGGTTTCACCCCAAATTCTGACATCATCCATTGGTCCAAGAAAGACTGAGTAAAAGTGTCCATTCCTCAGTCGAAGTCCCTTCCTCTTCGGGTTTCTTGGCACATCATGAAAAAACTCAGCATCATCCTTTCCCAGAGACTGACTCCCAAATCTTAATTCAGGTTTACTAGAAAAGGAGATTGTGTGTGTGTGTGTGTGTGTGTGTGTGTGTGTGTGTGTGTGTGTGTGTGTGAGAGAGAGAGAGAGAGAGAGAGAGAGAGAGAGAGAGGGAGGGAGGGAGGGAGGGAGGGAGGGAGGGAGGAAGGAAGAGAGATTCTCTTTACTTTATAGAGAATATTTCCATCTTCTTTGCTGGCTCCTCATGTTCTCCTAAATATTTCAAAGTTGGATCGTTCTGTGGCTCAACTACAAATCTCTTCTTCATCTGTAGTTACTCCCTAAATGAGTCTGCTCTAGTTTCAAAACCTCAGAAACTATCCATACACAAACAGTAACAGCTCATAAATTCTAATCCTTACCTTGGGTTTTCCCCCTAAACTCCATACTTACATATTCAACTATCCACATAATACTTCCACTTAAATGTCTTATAGGCATCTCATACTTAACATGCTCCAAATCATAGTTCTGAATTTCCACATGAAATGTGATCCTCCCGTATTTTCTCCCATGTATGTAAATGAAAACCCAATTCTCTCACGTGCCAGAAGAAAAATCTTGAAATCTTTGAATCTTCCCTTCACAGATACAGAAGATCTCACTGCTTTTATCTTCAAACTTAGAAGGTAACTAGAATCCAATTACTTATTATTCCCACTTGTACCATTCTGGCCAAGGTACCACCAACTCTCAGGTGACGGCATACATTTTCACCATTGACCTCTTGCTTCTGCCTCCCCTGCCCCCATACGTGTTTTAGTCTATAGCCAACACCAGTCATCGTTTCAAAATTGAAGCTAAATCATAATATCTCCTGTCCTGAGCCTTCAGCACCTCTCCTTCTGACTACAGATAAAAGCCCGATTCCTACAGTGGCCCACAGGCCATGTGTGATCAGCTGGGGGCCCTCCATGGCCCTGAAGCTACCTCTTTCACTTTAGCCCCTAACTTCGGGCACACTGGCCTCCTGACTGTTCCTCACACCCGCCAGGCACTCGCAACCTCAGAGCCTTTGACCTTACTGGGCCTGCCACCTGGAAAATTCTCCCCCTACAGAGCCACATGATTCAGCTTCTCATTTTCTTCACCTCTCCACATAATGTCACTTCATGAGTTCAAGAGTTCCCTGAAAACCGTTTTTCAAATAACACCCTCTTGTACAAATCCTATTTCTCGTGCCTGCTTCCGCTTTTTCCATAGCATACCAAATTATCCCCCAACATACTATATGTTGAGTTTTTATTGCCTGTCTCTCTCCTGCCAGAATGTAAATTCTAGGACAGCAGGGATTTTGTTTTGTTTCCTGATACATCAGTTACTAAATGAATGAATAAACTGATGAATGTAGGAACTGAATGTATTTTCCACATCAAAATTCCTTGGTAGCATTAGACTCCAAGCATAAGTTTTTTAGCCTCAGGGTCAAAGCTCTCTGCCATAACACCCTGCTACTTTTTCCAACCAGAAAGATACTGAACACCTTAAAGAAAGTCAAGGAGATTTATCAAGATAATATTTTTTTCTCCTGTTTACATAGGAAGGGGGAAATCCCATCACTGATTTCAATCTATGTCAAAGCAAATAAAAATTCACTTTGCTTAAATTTGAACTTATCCAAAAGATGACTTCTTTTTCAAAAAGACATCATCAGAGATCTATACAAATGACTATGGACATAACTATGTCCTGTATTTTTTCTGTTCCCCTCTGGTGATGAGAGAAGGAATGGCAAAACCAAGTTGGAGGGTACAGTTGGGATCAGCACACCTTTCTGAGCATATAATCCCCAGTAGCCTGTGTGGCAATAGAAATAAACCAATAATAATTAGTAAGTGTACTATTCATTTGCTTCCATCCATTGTTCTCAAAATCAGCGTGGTCAGTCGTGTTCTGGTTAACAGTGACCTCTCTACCATGCATCGGGTACATGTTTTCAAGTAATTAAACTATAATAACATAACCTAATTGTCCAAATTGGCACAAATAATAATATTTCTAGAATGTTTTGTAGTCTAGGAAGGTAGTGTTATGTAAAATAAACATTGCATCTGAGACAAGCACAGGCTTTAGAAACAAAGAGACTTGGTTTGACTCTCACCTCGGTATTTCATAATATGTGACTATGAGCAAGTTTTTGAAATCTTACTGAGCCTCAGTTTCCTCACTGGTAATTGGCGATAGTCATACCTTTCTCTTTAGGTTAAAGATTAAATGTGATCTTGTGTGCCAGTGCCCCATTAGCGTACTTGGCACAGAGGAGAGGCTTGCAAAGTAATAGTGTTCTTACTGTTATTGTCATTTAATCTTCACAGCATGATTGAGCAGCAGATATTATACTTTCCATTGAACAGATAAGAAAACTAAGGTGTATAAAAGTTAATCAGATTGCTCAAGGTCAAAGAACTAGTAAGCTATTGAAATCTACTCTCCCTTCAGCTATAAGACTCCAGAGAAATAGAATGTCAGATTAATCATCTTTAAGGTATTTAGTGTCTTCAAGCTGCCAGTGATTAGAAGAATTTTTTTAAAAGAAAGGATCTGAAGAAAAGATTTTTCTTTCCTCTGTGAAAATGCAGGAGCCTTGCGGATTCTTTCCCTAAAGAAAAAGTTGACTTAAACTCCTGTGAAACAACTTAGATGAAAGCTAATTTACTCATTAAGAAAGCCTCGATCTCTAGACGTGCGGTATAACGGAGCATCAGAACACCAGCTACACAGCCCTGAAGAGCTAGTTTGAATCCCAGTTCTGCCCATGGCCAGTTGTTTAAACCTTGCTGAACCTCTCTTTCTTCAGCAGAAAATTAGACAGTAATAGTTCATTACTTACGGTGTTGTGAGGACTAAATTAGATCATCTGTGCATAGCTGTTAGCACCATGCTTGGCACAAATTAAGCCATAATACACATTACCTATTAGCACTTCATTATTATCTAGGATGAAACTTTAAACATTATATATATTAAAATATTATGACACTGAGATTTTTTTAAGTATATCCTTTAGTTCTTATTTCTTGGTATTGCATGTCTCTAAGTTCATTCAGTAGATATCATTTAAGTATCAAGGTACCACATTAGAGTTCAAAGGGTTTGAGCATCTGTCCAGCACCAGAAACAGAATTTCCTGAAATGTGTGACAGTGGCTTATTTCTTATTAGATTCAAAATGAAAGAGGCAATTCTGGAAAAATCAAGAAAATGCCTGCTTTTCTGAGATAATGAACCCAGTTTTATGGATTCACATTAAAATTACTTTAACCAAATGCCTTTCCTCGACCTTGTTTCAACATTTCCTGTCTTCACTGTCTATGACTGCACTGACTGGATTACTGGTCAAGTGACCAAATGAATGCATCATCGTATAACATGATCGGTGCAGGGTGAGCACGAAATTGGCAATTAGCATCATCAATTATATCAGTTATTCTAGATTTAATGGTATGAATTTCTTAATGCAAAGGCATTCCATTTTATTTAATTGCTCAATAAAAATACTAATCTACTACATAGGCTCAACTTTGCTTTCATCAGTTCTGAACTTCACCCTGCACCAGATAATGTCTCAAATTTCAAATTCTTGAAATTTGTTACTAACAATTGTATTTGCGTGTGTGTTTCCTTTTATCATTTCTCAAATCCACCCCCATAAATGCAACTAGCCCCAATAGTAGAGAGACTATGTGTGTGTGTGTGTGTGTGTGTGTGTGTGTGTGCGTGTGTTTCACATGCCAACTCCTGGTGACCCTATAAATGAGTGATGTCCAAAATACCCTCTCCTCCTCAGCCCCGCTCAGCTCCTATTGACTCGTGCCCATGGCTTCGACTAGTGAGTCAGTCTCTCTCACGTTCAGCCTTGCTCTTTCCTTCTGCCTTCTCTTTCATTAGCATTAGTGCCTTTTCCACGGACCCCTGCCCTCTCGCCATGTGCCTGAAGTAGGACAGCTGCAGTTTTGTCATTTTGCCTTCAACAGTGTTTCAGGTATAATTTGTTCTAGGACCCATTTTTTCCGGCAGTTCAGGGCATCTGGAGCACTGTCCTTCAACATCATATTTCAAATGAATTGATTTTTTTTTTCCTATCAGCCTTCTTCACTGTCCAACTTTTGCATCTGTACATAGTAATTGGGAATACAGGGCTGTGGATGATCTTAGCCTTGGTCTCTAATGACACATCTTTGCTCTTGGTGATCTATTTTAATTCCTCTATTGCTGTTGTACCTCTCTCCAAAAGTGTGGATATTTCATTGTCATAAAAATGTCACAGATTTTCAATTTGACTTTTTAAAAAATCTTTAAAAAATGTTGCTTCTATTTTGCTTCAAGAATACTTTGTGCACAGTCCTACCATGGCCCTTAGCTCACTGTGCTATGATCTTTGCTTCACTAACCTGCTCCCCTCTTCCCCAGTTAAATGGTAAGTCCCTGGAGGTGAAGGTCTGGGTCATAGTCACTGCAGTATTTTCAGTGCCTAGCAGAGTTCTTGGCAGTAGTTAATGCTCAGTAACTACTGAAGCAATGATGTATATACTAGATTTCTTAGTGTCCACTCTGACCTAAGGACAGTAAATGACCAAGTGGACAGATAATTCATGCATTTCAGAAATTGAATGTTACTTGGAAGTACTTTATAATAAAGCCCTAGACCTGCCATGTGCTTACTAACTTTTCATTCACCTGTGCTCTCACCTCTTCTCTTTGTGTTCTCAGGCCCATATCAAATGCTTTTATTTATTTTTTTTGACAGTTTCCCAATCCCCTTCTCTCACTCTCTGCCCACAGCAGGTACCCTGTCTTTCTAAAGAGCATGGGGGGAGCCTCTCATTCGAAGTGAACTTCCAGTCTGACAGCCTCTGACAGCAAATGTCTAAGCCCCCTCCTCCTCAAAGCTAGGGTGACATGTGAGCCTGGCTGAGAATTTCAGCTCAGGAGGAGGGGAGGGAATCAATCAGCTGTCAAAATGCCAAGCCTGCCGACTTCTTAAGGAAGAAAGAGAAGATGCTTATATTACTAGACAGGAGGGCCTTGGCTTACTTTGCTAGCATTTGTACTAAATAGGGAAAATGTCCCTCATGCAAGTTTCTTGTCATCTTGATGTTTTCCTGAGAGTGAAATTAAGACTCCAGAATATTCTGGACACAGGAGCTTATTATCAGTTTTCAACAAATCTATTCAATAAGTAAAAAAGAATAATTAGGCAAGTAGTAAAATGCATAACTAAATGTTAAAGTATAATTTTTAGTCTAGGTAATTAGGTTACGAACTCCTTGAGAGCAGATAGTATATATTTTATGATTCTCAAGTGAATCAAACTGTATTAAATATATACAATGGGTTTTTTAAAATAACTTTTTGGTTGATATACACTCTCTTCTTCATGCTGTTCCCTGTGGTAAAGCTGTATTAGAGAAGTTAGAGCGTTCTAGAAGCCACACATATCTTAACTCCAGTGACTACCCTTTGTGCATTTTGGTGTAGATAGAGCTTTCATGGGAGAGGAGGGAAAGAAAGGCTTACAAGCTCTGATGTTGCTTGTTTATTCATAGAATCACATTACTCACAGACTTTCTTTGACTGGAAATGACGTACAAAACCAATCCATGTAGGTTTTTATCAAAGGAGGATTCAATCTGGAACTTGGCCAAAATAATGTCCTTACTACACTACATGTGTCTGGAGAATTCCACTGTACTTTGTACATAGTTTAGGAGTTTATAAACAATGACTTTGGTTTAATCAGACATTTTAAACCTCTTTTTTTATTATTAAAAATTTCACTGGAAAGCTGGCAAAGGCTAAGCATCTGACTCTATGAACTCCTATCTACAAAGTAAAATATCTTTCAAAGTGAAACTCTTAGAAAGTTTTAAAAAAAAAATAGGCAGCAATTAAAATGCAAATCTAGAATCTTCCTTACTTTGCGTAGACGTAGAGAATCATTCTGGTACTTCTGTCTAAGACACTTTATGAAAATGAGAGAGAAGCAGTTGTAAATCTTACCCATGAGATAATTCTTGAATGTCTTAAGATTGGTTTTGTGTAAGTATATGAAAATTTCTGACTATATGAAAAATTTGTAGGTTCATGAAACTAAGTATGATTTGTTTTCTCAGAGAGATTGTATTTGTATTATAAATCTGGAACCATTGATTGTCTTTGGATTTTTTTTTTTCATTTCCTAGTATATTCCGAATGAAGAAATTAAGGGGCCATAAGCAAGAACCCGACAATGTAGCAAAAAACAATCCCTAACTTTACAGACAAAATTCTAACAGGATGAATCCAGTTTCTTCCTCTCTGTGGGAATGATCAATAACAGGTTTAACTTAGCTTCCTGGCGGTTTTATTTGATCCTGTGTGTGCTTGGGAATAGCCACATGGGTCTGTCTGTGTAGACAACTCAAGGTAACTGTTTGCTTTAAAAACATAAAAATAGAACAGCACAGGGCTCAATACTTTATTGGGATGAATCAAGAGAGAAATTAGGTTAATATCTAAAAAAAAAAGGAAGCCTTAGATAATATTTTACCACATTTGAGAATATCTTTTTGGGTACATGAACGATAACAACAGCCTTGGTACAGAGAAAACTGGCTAGAGGGTGTCTGTTACAACCGGCTTCTCAATCTTCGAGGCCTATTTCCCCACTGACAAGTAGATTTAGTGTCTGCTGAACTGAAACTGAAAAAAATGGTATAAAGAAGATAGGAGATGTGCTCTGATTTATATACCTATATGAAAAGTTGCCTTGTGTGTAAATTTAATTTCAGGTGACATTTAGTTTGTTTACTAGAAGGGTCTTCCCCTGGATCTATGAACGTACTCAGGTATCCACATTATTTTTTTTAAAAATCTGTTCTCCATCCTGCTACCCTTTGATTGACCTGTCCTCACTTCATATCTGCATTCATTCATTTATTCACTTTTTTATTCAACAAATACTTTTTGGACCTCCAACTAAGTACTCTAATGGGTATTGGGGTTACAGTGCTTGAACCAAAGCAGAAATGAGCTCCTCCTCACCAGCCATGAGGTGACAGTCCTCGGTGAGAAAGACATTATTCAAATAGTCACACGAATAAATGTAAAATTACAAATGTAGTAAGTGCTAAGAGATTATTTAATTGGAGACATTAATGTAGTCAAGGATGTCAGGGAAAGCTTTTTTGAAGAAGAAATGACTGAGATACTAAGTGAAGAAGCATAAAAGTGAAAAAAAAAGCAAGTATGAAAGCAACAGGGATTAGAGAAGGTTTCTAGGCAGAGTAAAAGCACTAAAGGCTGAAGCATGGCACCTTCATGGATTCAACATTTATCAAGTGGTGTGTGCACATGCGCATCCACATGTGTTTGGAGAGAGAAAGACAGAAAGAGAATTAATTTCCCATCCTTATTGAACTTACATTCCAGTGAAAAGTGATCAATAAAATATTAGTAGATGAGTTTTTTTTACAGCCTGTTACAGAGAGTAGATGAGGACAGTGCCTCAGACAGAGGGCAGTGTGAGTGGAGGGCAGGGCTCAAATGGCACATGGTTAAAGACAAGGCTGAAGAGGCAGCAAAGAGCCCCGCTAGGCAGGACCTTACAAGTCCTATTGAGTTGGCTCATTATTTTAAAAGCAATGGAAAACCATCCAAGATATTAATCAGGGGACTGACAAGACATTTGTGCTTTGCATTTGCACAGATATCTCAGCCGCAATGTAGTGATCAAAGGGGAGAGGCACCGAGTGGGTGCAGGGAAGCCAGGTGAATAGCTATTGCAGTAACCTGGACCAGAGGTCGCTTGGACCAGACAGCAGTGGGACAGCAGAGAAGGAGCCAGAAGGAAACACATTCAGGAAGTCACATCAAAGAGTTGGTGGTGGGATGAATTAGAGAGAACATGGATAAAGAAGAAGGACGTGTCAAGGGTCATTTTAGATTTCTGGCTTGAGTAAATAAATGGGTAGATGGTGAGGTGATGGACCACTGGACCATGGCTAGCATTCCCTTTCACCAAAACACATGTTGAAATGGTAGTCTCCCATTTACTGCCTCCACGTTTTTGCTCCCCAATCATTTTTCTAAATGTTAATAATTCATGTACATCATTGGACAACTTTCACATGCTTTATATTTTTGAGAACAGTAAGCTGTGAACTAAGGTGGATGAATACCGGCCACACTGTTCTCCTGGATGGCCCTCTTCACCCTTCCCAAGAATCTCTTTATTACCCAAATTGGCTTTTTCTCCTGGTTCTTAATCATTCTACAACATTCAAAACTATTCTCTCCATCTCTCCCTGTCATCGCTATCTCTATTCTATCTTTACCTCTAGGTCCATCTCATCTCTCCCTGTGTTGCCTGCTACCTAGTAGACATTCTCTTGTGGCTGCCATCTTCATACTTCAAAAGTCACTTGGCAAAACTAAACTCATATTGAGACCTAAAAAGTCTACTCTTCCTCATGTTTCCATTCACTGTGCCACTGATCATCCAGGTTAGAGCCAACAGCTTTCTTTGACTCCTCCTCCAACAATAGACCTAATTGGCCTGAGTTCCATTAATTCTTCTTTCCAAAATATCTGTTGCCTTTGTGCCTCTATTCCTCCTTTTACAACTAAAACTCCTTAATTCTCACATTCTCACACCTTGCAACCCATCTCCTTGCAACCTGTCTAATTTTTCAAAGTGCTTTTTAAAATCACCTGCACAAGCATTACCTGGGAAGTTTTTGGATTGTTGGCTTTTTAATATTGGTTCATGTGGCTTGCATTTAATCAAAATCTTTTTTATTAAGACCTGGAAATTTACAAAGCACCCTAGGTAGATCTATCATAAATGAACCTGGGGGAGGGGAGGGGAAGACCTGCTCTAATCTCTTCCTACCTCTGTTTCTACATAGGCTTTCCTAGTGAACAGTTCCAAAACGTGACCACCTTTCACACCTACCTTTCACCTCCTCGTGCTCCTGTCCCTTGACCTAATGCACATCAAACATCCAGAAAATGTCTCTCTCCCCTTTCATTTTCACCCATCAAACTCCTACCAACTCTACAATGGCCCCTCCTGGGTAAAACCTTTCATCCCTCTCCTGGTTTTCTCTTTCCCTGACAAATGCCATAAAGAGAGGAAGTGCATTTTATAAAGTGACAGATTTATGAAATAGAAAGAAAGTTGAACTGGATTCAAAATCTATCAAGTGCATGTCCTTGGAGAAATCATCTAACTTCTGTGAGCTTCACCCATATTTGCTAAGTGGGATCTCACTTACATATTAAGATTTTGGTCAGTATTAGCTGAGTGTTTTGTAAAAAGTTGATCCATAAAATTGCCTATATGCCACTATTTTCACCTACAAAAATGGAAATTTTAATACAACTAGTAGTCCCCTTTATTTTAGTACACTTTCCTTTAAAATATTGTTATGTTCTGTACTATGTTTTACATCCACTTTACACATCAGTTACTTGCTTATCAAATATACTTAATATAAATAGGTAGTATATTACATGAAAATACATGTTTTATATAAATACAGGGTCTGGCAGAAGTAATGCCTGGACTTAAGTTACGATTTTATTACAAAATCATAACCATACATGCTTATAATTTTGTAAAAAAAAGATTTGGTATAGTTTACCAGCTCACAAAAAGAGGCGTTATTTGTGTAACCATAAGCAGGTATGGTTATGATTTTGTAATAAAATCAGAACTCAAGTCCGGGTGTTACTTCTGCTGGACCCTGTATAATAATATTCTCACTATTGGCGAGATCATTAGAGAAAATTGCACCAACACCAAGTAGGCAAACTATTAATCTACCTCAGTGCTTAACCCTGCCTGTGCCTTTTTCAAAGTAGGTGAACATACAGCAATTTTAACAGTAAGCTAAAGCAAGCTGTTTTCTAATGAGAGAGTTCTGTTAAATAAAGGTCAGCAAGAAAAGTAACAAGACTAATTGTTTCTTGTTTATGGTTCATCTGGGCATCATGCAAACTTGCTCAAATTTCTCTCCTGAGCATTACTTTACGCTGAGTTTACGTAAATCACATTACACTTCACCCTGGCTGGGAATCTTGGTCATTAATCAGAATGGCAATGATATTTTCAAATGCAACTTCTAGGAAAAGTATGCACGTTTTGTCTCTTCGGCTATCTTTCTCTACCCCTGCAATATTAGGAAAAAGACTCTTGGCCAATTAACCCCAAGGAAACTCACAGTTTGAGAAGGTTGGTGTTACGTTCATTATAAAGGTAAATGATCTGGGAAGGAATTGATGCTGTTTTTATGCTCTTATTTAGTGTTCACTCTTCAGACTTATCAGCCCACAGAAAGATGCTTTGTCAGATGCTCCCTTTTAAAAAAAAAAATTATTTGTACCAATAAGACATTATGCTAAAGGAGGTTCTCAAGGAGTTTTCCGATTACTCAGGCATCATATCAAGATCCAGGAGACAGAAGGAGACAGATGCCATAAGAAAGGTACATAGTACTTTGGATATTTTAATCCACAAAAAAAGATTACAAATAGAAGCTAAAAGAAGGACAGATCTCAAGAAGAAGCACCAGTATTAACAGGATTACAATCTCTCTAACAATTTCTCCCTCCCTCCTTCTCCCCCATCTCTCTCTCTCTCTCTCTCTCTCTCTCTCTCTCTCTCTCTCTCTCTCTCTCCCCTTATGTGGAAGTTATGTTACATCGAGAAGTTCATTAACAACTCTGTGCCTCAGGTTCCTCCTCCATAAAATGGGGCCATAATACCTGCCTCCTAGAGGTTTTGTGTAAGTTCAATAAAATCATGTGTGTGAAGCGGCTAGCACAGTGCAGCACACAGTAGCCTCTCAAGAAATGGCACCTGTTGTTGCCATTACTGTGGGAGTTGGTAATCATGTCAAATGTTCCAAAGAGTTCAAAGAGGACGGGCTTTGGATTCTGTGCTTTTGGATTTTATTACTTCAATGGCAAAAGGAGAGATCATTTTCCCAAACAAGTTTAAGTGTCAAAATTAGGCTCAATGGCATTAAAAGACAGAGCAGATGGTGAGGAGGCAAGTCATTCTTTCAAAACATTTCTTCCTCCAGAAAGGAAGCAGGAGTGAGGACAGTTGATACAGAAGCATGCAGGAGTGGCGTGCATTCTTTCACGAGGCTGCTGTAAGGACCTCTTGGTAGTTGAAATAGCAACCAACTTTATTTTGTAGGTTACACATGGAATTCACACTGACTTCATCTCCTATGAGTCCCACAACTCTGTGTGGTGGACATCATCATCCTCACTTAAAGACAGGGAAACTGAAAATAGAAGGCACTGGAAGTACCTGCCCCAAGCCCCAGAGCAAGTGATAACAGTCTTCTGGCTAGTTCTCTAACTTTAAACCCCAGGCCACACAGCCTGACTTAACCATGAACCCATCACCTCTGCGTCTGGAGTCTGTTTTATGGATTATTTCCAGAGAGAATAGCTGTTTGCTTTTTATTGGTCACTGTTAATAAGACTTTTTAAACATCCACAATGATACACACTATTTATTGAGCACTGTTTAGATGGCAGGCACTTTATACAATAATGTACTATCAGCAGTAGATCGTACGCCCTTAGTAAGTGCATGGCAGTGCTCCAAGCATGTGATGTGCATTCTCTGAACTGTCTCTGGACAGTTCAGAGCAGCCCTGGGAAATGAATGCTTAGACTATTCCCACTTTACACGTGAGAAAACTGAGGCTCAGAAAGAGTCATGAGCTTGCCCAAAGTAACACAACTTTTAAGTAGCAAAGCTGAAGTTCAAGCTGGAGCCAGCCTAACTCCTAAATTTTCAAGCATTGCGTTTGACACCTGCTGGCCACAGAACACCTTTTCTGCTCAAGGACTAATGTGCAGAGGCCCCAGGTGTGCAAGCCTGGCCTGTGGGGCCTGCCCAGAGCGTCAGGAAACAGAGGTCTGACTCCTGCACCAAGGTCTCCAGGGCAGCTGACCCAGGCAATCTGCTTTCCTGTGGATTAACATTTATCCCTGCTCTCTCCTTACCCACTGTGTAAACCCCTAATGCATGGTGCTGGCCTGCATCCAGAAGCTGGCCAAGGTTTACAGATATGATTCTCAATGGTAACTGTGTAAAATGATGCCACGGCACCATGACTGCAAGCTTCCACACTAAGAAGTTGGGAAAGAGAAAAGAGGGTTAGGCAAATGAGCAAATCATTTTGTAACAGATTTCACGTATTTTCCTTAACATAGCATCAAATTGTTTTCTATTTTTCTGCAGTCTTATCTTTCCAATAACACAACCAAAAAAAAAAAAAAAAAAAAAACAAAACCAAAAACCCAATTCTATTCTTCTGCCACCAATTCCATTCAATCTCTAAGATAATAAGATAATTCAGGTTGATAACCCCTTTCAGATAAAATATAAATTATGTCCCAATTCTCTCCAGCTAATGCTTTCCATAACTCAATATATATCAGTGGCATCATAAACTTTATTTCCATCCCATCCCATTTTCCCCAAATTGGCTTTGACCTCCTCAGTGTACTGTACGGGCTGCTTCCCTATAAAATCACCTTTCCTCAGTCTAGGTATTAATAGAATTTGGACTCTGGTCCTTCCATTCCCATAAGTTTTGTGGGAGTTTTTTGTGTGTGCGTTTTTGTAACTATTTAACTTAAACAAATAAAATAATTATTCTTGTTTTTGCTTTTCCTTAAATTATAGAAACTCAAACACTCTATTACCCTGAAATCATTATAATTTGTATTTAAAAGCAATGACCTAACACGTTCCACGTTTTAAGCCTCAGTAGTCTGCTAGATTTGTGAATAAATACCACAGTCAATTCTGACAGCACCCTTAATGGTGTTTAGATTTCTTTCTGCTTTGCTAGGTAATGCAGAGTTTGGTGTTATTTATATTACAAAGAAATATTAATAATAAGAGCTAAGGGTTTCTTACTGTTCATTCTGCAATGAAGATAAGCAGAAAAAATCCTGCCCTGTGCCAAAGTATTATTTTGGCTGGGTTTTTATCACCGCTTGTCAACAAGCTTCCTCTAAGATGACATTGAATTAATTTATATTCACAGAAGCAAATCAATTTTAGTAAAACATTAAAAGGAAGTTCAAATTGAACCTTCACCTAAAACTTGAGCTTCCAAGTTGCTGTTCATCTAAAGTCAGTTAAGATTGATGACAGATACATAAAACGGGAGGGAGGAAACAGATTTCCTTTATTATTCTACCTAAGTGCCATCTGGCACCATGCTAGAAAAAGAAAAAGAAAAAAAATAGTTTGGGGCTAGTCTTGGTCTAGATGTGTTTTTACAAGATTTGATGAAAAAAATGATGAAACATGAACTAAATAGTAGCCAACATAGACTTTAAGATTGCCCTTTTGGGAGTTCCCTGATGGTGTAGTGGATTAGGGCTTCGGCGTTGACTCTGTCAGCGCTGCGGCCTGGGTTCGATTCCCAGCCAGGCAGCCACCCACATACCAAAAAGCAAAAAAAAAAAAAAAAAAGATTGCCCTTTGAAAACAAAATTAAGAAGCAGATATGTGGGCAAGCCACTTGAATGCAAGAATTGATTAAAAAGATGCCCCAGAGGTAGGAAGGACAGAGTTGGTGGCTGGTGACTGGAATGTCACCCAGCACTGAACATTCTCTGGTCAGCTCCAGAGATTCTTTTTTCTTCTGCAATAATTTATTAAATGCATTGGGGTGACATTGGCTAGTAAAATTACACAGGTTCCAGGTGTGCAATTCTGCACTACATCATCCATGTGCTGCACTGGCTGTTCACCACAGAGTCCGTTCTCCTCCATCACCGTATATTTGATCCTCCCCCCGACTTTTCCCCTTCCCTACAGAGATTCTTAATGATACTAGGGGGTTGTACAAATAGTTCTTCCTTAAAGTAAAATCTTGAGAGGGAATAAAGGTTGACAGAGAAAAGAGAGAAGAAATCATTGAAAAGGAATATACCAAATAGAGAAAACCTGTTTCATCAATAACTATTAAAACTAATCACTAACATTTCTTGATTACTTGTTCTTGAGTCAGGCACTATTCTATGTTATCTTATCCAAATGGCAAAATTATGGGTAGGTTTTTGTAATCTCTATTCTTTGAATAAGGAAACTGAGGCATGGAAAGGTCCAGCAACTTGTTTAAAGTTACACAGTTAGCAAGCATAAAGACCTTGATGCAATCTCAGGTAATCCAATCCTGATTCCAGAGTCTACACTCTCCATCACCATTGCCAAGAAATTCCAAACCCGTATGCTTTTAAAATGGTAACTTTCAGAGCATATGGTTGTAGGTCAATTTCAACGAACTTCTAATAAGAATTCAAACCTGAAATATTTATCAGAGTCTAATCCTGAAATTACAACCAGTACCAAAACCCCATTCCTCACCAGTTGTTTAAAAACAGAACTTAAAATCGTAGTGAGATTTACAGAGTACATAAACATTAAGGTTTAAAGAAAAAAAAAAATGTTTGTTCTCTTATCACAATCACTTAGAACCTTATTAGAAAAGATAATTCCTTCCTTTTTCTCTAATGCAGAACAAATACCCAACTTAAAATCAATCTAATTCAGTTCTTTTTAACAATCCATTACCAGTTTCCTTTCAAGAAACAGCACATGTACTTTTGATAGTTCTGAAAAATAAAGAACTGAAATTTATACTCCTTCTATGCAATAAGTATACTTTACATTCAGAGTCAGTAGCCTCCTAGGATACCAAAATTGTTAAGAAGATTTAAAGACATGTCCTTTTGCCCTCAAATATTTTGCAAACTAATATTAATTACTATTCAAAAGAAAATACTGTACTGGTGGGTTCCCCAAAGCACGTAAGTGTTGTGTAAAGGACATAGGTTCTGTCCCTACGAAAGTGACTTTATCACGGTTGGAAGTTGTCTAGCAACGACCTCATGAGGCTGTGGGACAAATTCTTCCTCACCTGATAAGAACATATAATCAAGTCCAAGATTCTTGTCATTTTAATAGGAATTCTTTAGGACAGTGCTTTGGAAAAGAGAGATGATGTAAAGGCACTGTTGGACCAGAGGAGCTGGCCTATTATTAAAATGCCCTCACACAAAACAACAGAGAACCCCCATGCTACCTGCTGCTCAGGTTGACTCTAAGAGAAGGAGCGGTATTGATTGAAAGTGAGCTTTGTTTGGAACATGTTAAATTTGAGGTGAAGGAAGAACACCCAGACAAGACCTCTCCTGTGAGGTGAGACTCAGGAGAGAGACGAAGGTTGCAGAACCATTTTCATGCATGTGATCATTTAAACTGACACAGTGTCTTTGGGGGAGAAAACAAATCAAGAATTTAAGAGCAACAAGGATAAAACTGTGAGAAGCATCTATCTATACTTTAGGGACTCATAGAGATACAATTTTAAAGAAACTTTTGGGGACCTGTGAAAGAAACCAAAAGAGTGCAGAATCACAGAAGCCAGAGGAAGAGAGAAATACATTGTGGCAACGAGAAATGTCGGACCTGCAGGAAGCCTGGAGATGATGAAGACAGAGGGACTTCTTTGGCTCCGTCGTGTGGTGACTTCACAAAAAGCCATTTCAGGACTATCTGGGAGCAGAAGGTGAAGGGAGAGGGGGACGATGCATGGAATCGTAGCTTGAGAGAAAAGGCAAGGTGTTGTATTAAGATAACAGAAGGCTAGGCACATCTGTCAATTGACGAGAAGGAGCCAGTAAAATGGATCAAAGCTGAAGAACAAACAAAAGTTAATTAATCCTTTGCAACCCCAGAACACTGGTTAGCAACCCTTTCTGAATGCTAGACTCGCCTGGGTTCCTCACAACACTACGAATGCCTAGTCCTGATCTGCGGTGATTCTGACTGTTTTAGGTAAGGAAGCAACCTGTAGTACTTACTAGTTCTCTCGGGTGAGTCTGACACGTATCCAGGTATGAGAAGCACTGACTTAGAAGAATTGGGAAACGGGTTAAGCTCACAATAGAGGGCTGCTCTTGGATAACAAAGGCTCTCTTCTTCCTCTAAGATGGGGGGAAGGTAGTATTGGGGTGGGCAGTGAAGAAAGAAGGAATTAAGAACAGAAACATTTTGAAGGAAGAGCATTGAAAGAACTCATGAAGAATGGTTTGTCTGAGAAGCCAGAAGCTGAGATGCTTGGAATACGGGGCGAAAAGTAAAGGTGAGTCACGAAAACAACGTAAAACGTCCCAAACAACTACAAGGCTTTGCCACTAAGGATAAATAAGGCCATTGTCCATTTACTGCTTCATTCTCCCTTCTCTTATTGGCCGGCCCCTCCCTAACATAAAAACAAAGGCATTACTGTCTTTGTTGTTCCTTTTAGGGAAAGGAGAAGAAAAAGTACATTTAGAAACAGGGACGACCTAGGACTTTAAGCAGGAGTATCTAGAGTGAGAAAATCTAAGGGGCAAACAGATTTCTGTGCAATCACTTAGGACTTGCCCATGAAAGCATCTTGGGGACCTCCTTGCCCAGCTCCTGCCATTTAAGGAACGAGTAAACTGAGGTTCGGAGCTATCCTGTGATTCAACCTGCACACTCCCTGCTTTGTGACCTCTGTGGTTGAGGTTCCCAGTGAGCAAAATGGCTGCAGCTTCTCTGTGACGATTAATAAGAAAATCCATAAATGGTTTTTAGCTTGTTGCAAGAGAGAAAAAAATGTTCAATCTCTTCTTTATTGCTATTATTATGTGAGCCAGATTGAATTGCTGCATCTCTTTAGAGTTTCTTATGACGAGTGTGAAGTTTCTCATTTTAACCCAAGCCGGTCTTAAATTGCCCATAGAATACACAGATAACTGGAATAATTCAGTTACCACACTCCGAACACTGTTCGAAACACAACCAACGGGAAAGAGAAAAACTTGCCAGCCTAGAGGAGCAGCAAGACTGAGCCTGCCAAACTGCAAAGGGACAAATTTCAGAAAATTACGAGGGACAGTGCGTGGTGCCACAATCAGTGGGTCTTGTGCACTGCGAGGCCACGGTACGCGGACAGGGGCTTTAACCCTCATCTGCTAAGTGAGACGAGTGACCAAGATCTCCTCTCAGGTCCCTTCCATGTCTGTCCGTTTTTGCATTTTTGCCATCATCCTCCACAAAATTATTCTGAAATAGTCTAAAACAAACTACATAGACTATCTTGTAGATATTTCCAGTTGTTTTTTTTTTAATTAAGAATTTGTGTCTCAACCTCGGGTTTCTTATCTGTAAAGTAAAGGAGTGCTGGAGTAAATATTCTCCCTTCTCAGCTCTGTATTTCAATGGGGTTTTTGCTACCTTTGGATAGTTTCAGCAGGCACTAGCTTGGTTGCTATGTACCTTGCATGCTTGAATGCTCTGTCCCCATGTCCCACACAGCCAGGGAGGGCACTGACCAATGAGCACTGTGCCATGGTCAAACACCTCTGGGCACGTCCTCTTTTTCTTCTTTTCTTTCATCCTCTCTAAGTGTGCAGTACACTCTTGGGTCATCTCGGGAGCCCTGTGGGCATGTTGAAAACAACTGAGAGAACAACACAGCAGAGAGTGATGCGACAGGGTGACACGCATTATAGGTAAGCTAGAATCTCCCAGGGAACTGTTTCCTTGGCTTTCATCCTCTTGACTTGGTGAAGGAATTGGTGATGTGGTTATGCAGAAAGAAGCTACAATTCAAGAGAATGGTATTGGTGTCGATGTTTCAGAAAATGGCTAGAAGATAGAAAACTAAAGCACACCATGTTTCCAGGCTTCGGAACTTCCTCTAGGGCTGCAGACGCAAGAGTAGAGGGAGATGATAACTAGGGGGATTGCTTTCGTTCATAGGAAAGTTATTGTTCTTGTCTCAGATTTACTGTTGTGTCTTCATTCTAGTGTATATTTTCTCAAGTTTTGGAAAAAAATGGCTTAGTGTTCATTTCTAAGTCTCAGATTCCAACTCTAACATATTGGAGTTGCACAGTTTTTCTTCAGCCTTTCAAACTTTTGATTTTTTTACCGTAAGAATTTTCTTCTATTTGATCAGTTTCCTGAGAGAAGCTCTGTCTTGACAAGCAAACTAATTTGGAGAGTGAATACAAATATCTAGAAGACTCTAGAAAAAAAGTTTCCTAATGGGTTGTTTTAGGTAACTAGTCTTTGATCTTCTTAGTGTTAATTATTCAAGTATCTGTTTAGATCTCTAATTAATTTTGCATACATAGAAATTGACTCACACAAACATATTTCACAATGGTATTATTTTACAGGTGGTCCTTTTCCTCTGCAAACTAGACCACAGTATTTTTAGTGATGAGAAAATCTATACAAATTCAAGTGGAATTTGCGAATCCCCAATATTCCAATATGCTCTGGTATTATATATATTACCACTTTGCAAGATAACTATTAATAGCCTGACCAAAAAGTTGCTTAAGAAACACTTTATTTCAAATCAAGCTTAACTCTTTTTCTTTGTGATTGTACAGATGAATTGTTAAGGTCATTTCTATTTCCTGTATTCAATTTAGCTCCTCTGTTTTAAAAAAAGAATATATATATATATATATATATATATATATATATATATATAGAGAGAGAGAGAGAGAGAGAGAGAATATATATATGATGAGCTCTATATAAGATATAGAATATATATTAAAAAATAAATATAAAACTTATTTTTATATAAAATAAATGTTTTATATGTGTATATATACATATACATATACACATACACATATATATACATATAAATAAAATGAGGACCAAAATACTTGAAAGAAAGAAAGGTAAAAAGAAAGAAGAAGGAAGAGGGGAAGGAAGGGGGAGAGAGAGGGATAGATGGAGAGAGGCAGGGAAGAAGGAAAGATTTCGCAAGTAATCAGTCAGTTCATTTGATTATCTTAGATCACCAAACAGAATACTTAAAGTCTTTCCAAAATATTTTGTACCATTTGGTTTAAATGTTTTCCTTTCAGGGCTAATTTATTAGTAACAAGAGAGTGTTTGAGATAAGGCAGGGCAGGAACCCAAATCATTGACAACCAGTCAGGAGGCCTTTGTCTGAGAACCTGAGGTGAATAGGAAACACTGACAGGTAAAGGGATGGAGATTTCAGTTTGGAGAACAGCTCCCACAAGATCAAATAATTCAAAATTAAATTGAAGATAATCCCCCAGTGAAGCAACTGCTATTGCCAACTTTTACCCTTAGAACTTGTCTTCAAAGCATGAGGTTTCTGTTGAGGCCAAATAGCTACACTGACCCACACAAACAGAACTCAATCAACCAGGAAGTCAGTCAATAAAATCTAGGTGTTTCAGATCCAAAGCCCAAGTTTTCTTTCCCTAAATGTATTGAGATCATTGATTTTACTCTCTATTGTGCTTTGAAGCAGCACAGTAGACTTCACTGACATATAATGATAAAGGTTTTGAACATCAGCTAACATCTTTGAGTACTGCATGTCAGACATGTGCTAAGTGATTTCTGTCTTGTCTTTTCATGGAATCTCTATGAAGTAAGTGCTCTTTTTATCCCCAAATGAGGCTACTGAGACTTGACTAAAGTTATTTGCCCAAAATACCACAGCTAATAAATCAGAGAACCAGGATGCAAACCCAACACTGCCCAACCTCAAAGTCTGTGCCGTTACCCAGTACACCATTCCACCTCCTCAGAAACAACTTGGCTTATTCTGGACACTCAGAAGCCTTCAATGGAATATTAGTTCTCTGAAGCTAAACACTATGCCACAAATCATAGCCTTGGAATCCCCAGAAGTGCCAAAGATAATCCTGGGCACACAGTAGGTACTTGAAAAATACAGTAGACTCTCAGTTAACTGTAACTCAAGCAACTGACACCATCAAGCAACTGGCACAAAAAAATTCTTCAGTTTTTTTGCCAGTTGCCTGAGAGTTTTGCTGGTTACTTGAGAGTGCTGGTACATTTATCTGACATTTACCAATCCCCGTGGGTGCCAGTTAACTAAGAGTCTACTGTACCTGTTGACTTGAATTCACAAATAAAAATTCTTTGTTATAATATTTTATCCTCTCACTGTGCTATGAAACTGAGTATAAATCCATAAAATTTTTAGTCATAAGGATAATGTTATTTGAACAGGAACAAGATGGCATTATGAATAATAGATTTCAATCTATTAAGCACAGAGCTACAGCTACAGTTTAACAGGATAATGCAAGCATTATTATAAAATTTTAAAAGATTACTGTAAGTGGCACAGATCCCCTTCACTATCAAAACAGAAAACAGTGCTGAGAAATAGGCTTTCTTGTTCATTTGTTTTTACATGAAAGCTGCCTGGAGGTGTGCAACTACACGCTAGAGTTACGGCACTGGGTTTTATTCTTGGTTCCAAAACGAAATGGCTTTGTGACTCCCAGCAAAAGGTTGATCCCTTCAGGCCTAAATCTCCTGGTTAAAATTAGGAGAGGATCAGATTAGGTGATTTATCAGGTCGTTCCAACTTTAAAATCCTAACATTCTTTAATATTGTTCTATCAGATTCCAGTGTTAGTGTAGCTGGAAATGCTCACTTTGTAATTTTTCACCTTTTGCAAAATGCTCTGCCAGGAGATCCAAAAGACACTTGATGGCAAAACTCAATAAGGAAACAAGTACAGCAAGCAGCCTTTTAACCACAGGCCGGACTGCAGTGTGTGTGTGTGTGTGCGTGTGTGTGTGTGTGTGTGTGTGTGTGTGAAAATAGTATCACCAAGACTCATCATAGAATTAGTGACAGTTCATGTATAGAGTTTCTAGTCATATCATCCATAGTGCAATTTTACATGTACGGACCTGGCTTTTATCCTTACCTCCCTATTAATAGCTGTGTTATCTTAAGTTTCCTAGTGTAGCTTTCTAGATCTGGGTTTCTCCACCTGTAAGAAGAGAGAGCTGGACTATAGATCTTGCCTAGCTCTACAACAAGTGACAGTATTGTGTCAAGAACAAATAGGTTTCAATTATTGCAATCTTTATGAAAGTGGTTCCCACTAAGTGGAATGTCTGTTGTCCTCTGAGAAGGTGATGGGTGTGACCACCAGATTCAGCACAGCTAGCACAGAGCAAACCTCCCTGCATAATTAAGGGAAGGAGACTGAGAAGTCTCAGAGAGAGGATTCCAGGAAAGCTAAGTGTTGGCAGACAGAGGAAGGAAGGGAATAGAGAAGACCCAAGAAATGTAAGGCTGAAAGGCCTGGAGGAAGACACTGGGTTTTATGAACCCTCCTTTTCTGCCTACAGTTCTAAGCTACCCAAGAAGATGCATTCTTCAATAATGTTGATGCAAGTTAATTTTTTATTCAAAATCTGTGTGGAGGAACAGCTGACATATGGATTTAAAGTATATTGCAAGGAAATGTGCTATATTAGATTCATCTGAATTTGCAATATTGATAACATCATAGAACAAAGGATCCTCTCAACTGGGCTGTGGCCAGACAGCATCTAGATTAGGTTCTGCATATGACACTTCAGCAGGGATCTCAAACTCAGACACTTTTAGGGGTCAAGTTGGGTGAAGCCAGAACTAAGACAATAGACACAGATGGAAACTGGAGCTGGAGAATGCATGCCCAGTGGAAAAGCATTCAAATTTCTCTTGCTTTTTCTTTCTTATTTAAAAACAAAACAAATAAAAAAGACGTTGTGCCACGCAAAACACATCTGTGGGCCAGAACTAGACAGCTTGCAATCTCTGAGTCATTAACAAATCAAAGGACATTCAGAGGAGAATGGTCAGTGTATGATATAACTCACAACTGTGCAGTATGGGAAACAACTGAGTGAACTGGGACACTTTAATTTGAAAAAGAATAGTTCCTGGGGGACTTGGTGATTGTTTTCAAAGTATTTGAAGGTTGTTGTACATAGTAAGTATGAGAGATGTTTTATCTTCTCTTAAGGAGGAACTAGAAAAATGGGGGAAGCCATTAAGGATTAAATGAGTTAATATTTGTAAAGTACTCACAACAGTGTCTTGCCAGAGTAAACATTGCAGAAGTGACAATCAAATAGAAGGAACTTCATATTCAGAGTTGTCCAAATCTTCAACAGGCTCTGAGGTAGGTGATTAGAGAGTAGCACCTTGTGAAAGTGATTGGGGACAGTAGCCTGATAAATAGAAAGGCCACCCATTCTTGGAGACTACCAGAGTCCAGGCCTGAAGGGTTCTCTAAGGTAACCTATAAACTTAGAGCCAATTGTATGTGCATGAAATACACAATGTGAAAGGCAGTTCTCCTCTACTGAATGGTCTTGCATCACATCTCACTTTTCCAACAAGACTCACTGCAACTTTCAGATGGGAATCAACCGAAGTTGTGAATTAAGTCTTCATGAAAAATAAAGGATGGGAAGGTATATGCAATCCTAGAGAATAAGAGTGATCTCAGTGAAAGTGTGGTGACTGCAGAAAGGAACTAGCAGATTGCCCCCAGAGTCCTCCAACAAAGGAGTGGAGAGCTGGACATAGTGATGACAAGCATTAGAATTTAGCTTCTGCAAATCTCTCCCAGCCTCCTTTATGATTTTTTATCAGAACAAGTAAATGTGGACACTTCAGTGTTAGATCATTCAAAGTAGAAATCCATGTCTCAAACTCCGAAACACAAGGAAACAAAGAACCACAAGTAGACTGAGAAGATGTCTGCAAAGTACTTATAAAACTTTGAAATTCTGATTGGTATGTGTCCTGGAAGGATAATGACCTATATAAGACAACAGAGATTAGAACTAACTCTGACAGTCAAAAAACTCAGTACTGATATAGGTATGAATATTAGAATGCTGAGAACACTGCATATACTCCAGGTGCAAAAACGGAATCCAACTAATAATGGCTGAATTATTGCTTTGGGTAAAGTGGAACAGTTGGAGAAGTACTATGAAAAGATTGAAATGAAGATTTATCAAGCACCCACTTGGGTCAAGTACAATTCTAGATGTTTTACATGTAGTACCTCATGTAATCCTCATATTAACTTGAGAAAAAGGGTATTTATCCCCATTTTATACAGAAGAAAATGAGAGCTCAATTTAACAAACCCCCCCCCAACTATTATGCACACTTGATGGAACCTATCAAAAATTTTAAAGACCAAAATCATAGCTTCAGTAATTCCATTCATAGCCATATATTACTCAGAAAGGTTTTCCCAAGTGTACCAGGATATTATGCACAGTTGTCTTCATTTTAATGTTGAAAATTTGGAGTCAACATAAAGGTTCTTCAGTAAAATAACACACAATACATCTATATTCTAGGATATTTTGAATATAGTAAAACATTGAAGTGAAACTCATTCAGAAGGATGTCTTAGAAATATTTTTGAGTGTACAGATTAATATCATATGTAGTAAATTAATTTTTATTTGTAAAATATACATACATCTGTATGTGCATAGTAACAGCCCTGGAATAACACATGCCAGGAGATTGATAGTAGTTACATCTAGAGAATTAAAGCGAGGATCTTGAATGAAAGATCATGTTCTACTTTCTGTTTATCTGTATTATTTAAACTATTTTAAATGAATATATGCTGTTTCATCAACAAAAGAAAGATTGAAAGTCATGATGAACCCAAAGTCACACATGCAGCCACTGGCACTCAGGTTTCAACAAAGTGCTTCCTCCAGAATGTACTTCTAAGCTTACAGTTTGAAAGTTCTCCCCTCCTGACATGCATTCACCCTATCTAGGGCAGAAAATGATGCAAAATAGAAGTACCTGAGAGAAAAAGCAAAAAAATTCCAAGGAAAATCAATTGAAGCATGGACAGGGGCCATGGCAGTCATCATAAACCCATTTTCCTGCCAAAGACTGAATATGCATTTCTAGACATGAAGATTTATATAAGACAGTGTTGTGTCACATCAGTTTGCTTCCCCAGGAGTGCAATTCTTTACAGCACTTTCAACGACTCTATGAAATTACTCTGGCAGACATCGTCAGATACCCATAGCTATCACTGATTACATCACTCTATCTATCAACTCATTTATATCTCTAAATTTAAACTTCAGCTTCTCCTCTGGGTCTTCTCAGATAGTATGGTTCTGAAAATCAGAATTCTAATAAATCACATCCCCACAGTGTAAATCCCATGCTGGGCGAAAGAGTTGGATTTTTAGAAATACCACAATATTTAACAACACAGTTGATTATAACTATTAATGAGATACAGAACCCTGAAACAAGGAAATTAGGACAGAATAGAATATAAATGTAAGAAACTCAAGAGTATTTACAAAGTTCCAAGGACATTGAGAGTGGAAAAATTGAACAGTGATAATGAATTATCTCTTTAGGACAGAGTAGACATTTAGTGGCAGAGAAATAATATGAGATAAAAATATTTATTGAAGAATAAATAAGTTGAGCTCGAGGTCATTTACAGCCTTCCCTTTCTTTATGTGCATTTCCCCTAAATTGTCCGAATAATAATACATGGAGTCTTTCCAGTGAAAATACTAGGGTTAATTTGCTAAGTCCTATCATGGTCTATAACCCTCCCAAAGTATAGTTTTAGTCCAAACATTTTTTGGTTTAATAAATAAAGGAGGGGGAGAAATGATTCTTAAAAATATGCAGTTCACTGAATATAGTATTCTCTATTACATACTTGTAGATGTAGATTCAAATATAAACCTAAGTCACATCTGCAAAGTTCAGTGGTCTCAGCATCAAGTAGGTAGTATCAACCACATCCCACAAATTCATATGCATGCTTGTACAAACACACATACACACACACACACACACACACACACACACACACACGTGCACAGACCCACTTGGCAATTTTAGCTCAGAGAAAACTCACATAGACTATAACATAGAAATCACTTAAATTTTTTGTCCAAAACAACATGAAAATTAAAAAGTCAGTTCATGTAGCTAATACATCCTGTCTCCTTCCAGAAAATCATTGTCTCTGCTTTCCCTTCTGAACCAATGTCAGAGAAAAGAGAATTATTAAGTAGTTTTGTTTGTTTTTTTTAATCAGGCAAACAACAAAACCCAGCCCCTTGCCTTACATGCAGATAAGTGTGTAAAAATCCAGAAAACTCCATATTTATGTTCCTCACATTGGGGATATTTCAGCAAAAATCATTTTACTAAAGATACATTTACAATGCAAACTTTGAAGAAATTGTCAAGTAGTCTGTGCTTTAAAATGTACACTTATATTCTATAGATGAACTGCCTAAAGGCTCCAAAGGAACAATTATAGCAAAATACATTGGTGTTAGTATAATTGAGAAGTTCATTTAAAGATAAACTTTCTCCCTTTTGTAGCTCTAGGTACTGAGGATGTATAATAATGAGTAATCACATGAATTAATAAGATGCTTTCAAATCTTTCAGTGCTTCATGGAGGTAGTTAAATCATCACCCAACCAGCACATCATGACTCTATAGAAGGTGTCTTTAGCATTTGTGTTTTTCTCATTCTCATCTTTACCCTTGCCAATATTTAACCGAAGTCAGAAAGGTCAACGTAAGTAATCAGAGCTTCTGAGTGTATTTATGAGTATATGCGAATATGTATGACCATATTTATGTATAGACACACATGTATGTATACATGTCTATGTATATACTTATAGACACATATATAGTCATGCAGCACTTAAGACAGGAATATGTTCTGATAAATGCGTTGTTAGGTGATTTCATCGTTGTACAAACATTATAGAGTGCACTTACACAAAATTAGATGGTATAGCCTACTACTGTAATGGTACATGCTATACTTTTATACTACTAGCAGTGCCATAGGTTTGTTTACACCAGCATCACCACAAACATGTAAGAAATACATTGTGCTATGAATTATAATGGTATGACATTATTAGGCAACCAGAATTTATCAACTCCTTGATATAACCTTAAAGGAACAACAACATATACATGGTCCACTATAGACCAAAAAATTATGTTGTGTATGACTATATGTGTGTGTGTGTGTGTTTATTTGTGTATTTGTGTCTGTGTGTGTATGTGTATACTGGTATGCCAAAAAAATGTATACACATTTCAAGCGATGTTATCTATGTATTACATAAATACTTATACAACTATTTTGAACACCTCTTGTAACTGCAGAAGTCAAATGTGACTTGTATTCACTTTTTTATCAGTATATATTATGACAATTTTAACATATATTATGACAATTCTTTCCCTTCTTAAAATGTGTATATATATTTTTGGCACCCTCTGTTCAGAAAAAAATCTAGCCATAAATGCCTCTATTTTTCATATTACATGGCTGGATACTTTTCAGACAGCTCATATGTATATATACATATTTACTGGGGTGCCAAGAAAATGTATACACATTTTAAGAGATGTTATCTATGTATTACTTTTCAAAGTTAAATTGAATTATGATAGCAATGTGCAGTATGACATTCGCCCAAAAGATGGCATTAATCAAATGCGACAGGCAGGACAGTCAAAGAAAATGGTGGAAGCACGGTTGTTGTTGGAGTGCAAGACCATTTTGAGGTGGGATTTAAAATTCGAGAATGTTGCAAGCAACACTCTGTGGCAGATGATCAAAACTGTCTGACACAATTTGAGCTTGCTATAGTAAGAAAGTCTAACCTATTTCGGTGTTCTCTCTTCCATGAGACAAGCCGTTATCTAGATTTAAACAGTGGAAAAAAAATAAAAATAAAAATAAAATAAAATAAAATTCGAGAATGTTGAGTTTCCCCCACATTCTCCTGACTTAACACCCCTTGACTTCTATCTATGGGGGACCTTAAAGGATGTGGTGTACGGTAGAAAACTGTCTATACTGGTGATATTTCAGGAAGAAATTGAAACAGCATGCACAGCAATACAAGTGGATACTTTGGTCAACATTGCTCAAGCAGTAGTTTGCTTAATCAGAAGTGTCTGGACACTAATGGTAATCACTTTGAGCACCTCTTATAATTGCAGAAGTCAAATGTAACTTGTATTTATCTTTTGTTATCAGTATATATTGAGTATTACAACTTTAATAGTTTTTTCCTTTCTTAAAATGTGTATACTTATTTGGCACATATATATACATGTGTATACACACATATTGTATACACATGTGTGTGTGTGTGTGTGTGTGTGTGTGTGTGTGTGTGTGTATGGGCTATCCAGAAAAAATCTAGCCATTTTCAATATGACAACAGCAGTTTTATGGCTGGAAATTTTCCAGACAGCCCTCTTATATATAAAATCTTCTGTTTGAAATTTACCTGAGACCTAGAAAATAAGGGGGGAAAGTCCTCAGTAACCAATAGAAATGTCTATTATGAGGATTACATACATCACATATGTAATACATGTCATGGCTTTTAGAAGATATTCTATAAATGATCACTGTATTATCATTACTACCACCATTATTGACTCCACATGACCACACAAAGGACCTGAGATCACTTATTCTGGAAAACCCTCTTAGATTAAAAGCAGTTAAGAGGCAATTAAATGAAAAGGAGAGCACATTTCAGTAGGCAGGTCTACTTACAATAGCCATGAGTTACAGTTAGCATTCTGACAGTGAGAGAGAAAACTATAAAAGGCAGACATAATTCAAAAGAAAAAGCAATGTGAGCCCATTTGCACTAGGACACATAGTTTATAGTAGTTGAAGCCAAGAGGAACATCATTTAATCTTTGTAAAGAATACACTTTATGTTCTTAATGATGACACTGTGCTAAGAATAGCAGTGTGGAATCAGACAGATCTGAGTTCAAATCCCAGGTCTATGACCTTTTGGTTTTGTGATCTTCGCTATATTACTTAACCATTCCAATCCTCAATTTGTTCCTTTCTTAAATGAAGATTGTTTCTCTTCCATCACAGGAGTAGGTCTAAATGAAAAGTTCAATGTGAATGGCTAACACAGGAACATGACATGCAATCCACTTATTAAATGGTGGCGATATTATTACAATACTTAGTATAAGAAAACATGAAAATATACCATGCATTTTTAAAGGTCCCTTTCAAATAGCTTAATGTTTAAAGACAATTTAGCCATTAAGGGAGTAATTTTTAGTAACCTAGAAAATTAACATATGGAAAGCTTAATTCCCACATGACACTGCCACAAATATGAAGAGATGGCTTATAATGTAATATATAATCAGACACAGATGTATGAGAAGATATTTAATCAAAAAGGAAGAAGAAAGAATAGTGCCTTTTCTCTCCTTTGCCTGGGTCAAAGCAAGTTCATAAATGTCTCAGACTTAAAAGGCTATTTGAATAAGTGTTGAAGCTAGACCAGTCACTATACTTCTGTGAGCATAACTAACTACCAGCTTTGGAACCATATTTCTAGTGTTTCTTTCATGACACTTCTTTGTTTATCCATTTGAAATCACAGATGAAATGTGAATCCCTCTAAATACACACTGATAAATGCCAATGATATGTGAGTGGAAGGAATTTCTTTCTGAAAGAGTATATACTCTTCTGATGACATTCATGCTATGATCATGAAGATCTTCAATCACTTTAATAGTCACAGCATTTTATAACTCTTGAGAGGAATGGTAAAAGGAAAGGGAAAAAAGTACAAAATAACCAGTGCCTCTCCAGTGCTTGAAAGACACTCAAAGAATACCAATTGACTGATAAATATATTTACCCTAACTGAAGTGTAAGGCAATATCTTTAAGATGACAGATGAACATATAGATAGATTGACAGATAGAGAATATTAGTACTTGATTCAAAAGAATTGAGTCTCTTTATTATTCGGAACTCTGGATGTAAACGACAAGAAACACAACCCAAACACATCCAAGGGAACATGAAATGTATTAGTTTAAAAATGTCAGGAGTTGACTAGCTTTGTGGCGTAGCTAGATCCAGATGCTCAAAAATGGCCTTTCTTCATTGCTTGGCTCTTTTTCTTTTGGGCTGGCTACATCTCCCAGAAGGTTCCCTCCATATGTTAAGAATAGATAGCTACCAACAACTTCAGATGTACATAGACAATGCCTTCGGAAAGACAGAGAGGCTGTCTCTTCAAACAGCCAAATAATTACATCAAAAAGGACTCCAGATAACATTATTTGAATTTGATTGGCCCTGGACTGATCGTGGTGACCAATCATTATGGTTAGAAAAACAGAGCATTCTGATTTGCCACCTTGGTTCACGTGACCACACCTGTGAGCGGGGAGGAACAATGTCCTTGAATAGCCTCACCAGAAACATAGGGCAAGAGAAAGTGGCAATTGCTAAAAGGAAAGACTGTGGGAGAGACAGAATCATAAATGTCAACTATGTTGGTTGCCTGCTTGAGCCTCCCGAATATTGTAGTCAGTCGTCTACATGCCTCAGACCTCAGTACTTAAGCTTTCTCAGAGTAGGCGACATGTTTTCCTCACAATGTGAGGTATTGAACATTGTAGGCACTCACTTATTTAAGGAGAAATTTAAACAAAAAATAAAAACTTTGTAAACTGTCAAGAATTATATAAATGTAAATATTTAGAGGGATAAATGTAACTGTCTTTGACCATCTGAGAGAGTGAAAAACATCAGAACTTTTATCTCAAAATGCAGTGATTCAGGACTGCTTCTGGCAATGCTTCTTCTCTGATTCCTTCAACTCATATCTTTTTATTGCACCTTTCTTTCCTGATTCACTTCATAAAGGTGCTAAACGTAAAAATTTTTAAATTTTGTTATTACCTGGAAGTATAACTTCTCTTCTACCCATTGTAATATTGTTTCCCTCTTTCTGGCATTGAGCAAGATATGTGGAGAACAGCCTCATCTGCTTTCCTTTTTGTTAGTTATTACATCTAGTCTGGAGTGCATGGGCTCTTCCCCCAACAGATGATGCTTCTCTTAATACACACAATGAATTGGCTTGTGGCCAAAACTCACAATGTAGTTTCAGCCCTTACAGTCGTCACTATCTTGAGAGTTCAGTCTCTCACTTATTTTTCTAAAATTTTATTTCCGAACTTCTCTCTTAAGGTTTTCTGATTTTCATGTATTTACAATTGTATCAGAGAGACATGTTATAACCCTGTAAAGGAGGACCATGCTTCACACATCACTTTTTAATCACTCACCATGCCCTGCCACCAAAAGACACATGCCTCCTAATCATGAATATTTATTGTCTAGGAAAGGAAAAGTGGAGTGGGGAGAAAATGTGAACATATTTTAGTAAAGATAAGACCTAGGAAGTCAAGTCTCATTCAAATGAGCACCCTGCAATAGAAGTTGGCTGTAATTAAAATATTTCCAAGCTCTCTCTGGGTAGTGAGCAATAGTAACGAAGCCTTTGAATCTTGCTAAAATAAAAGTTTCCCTTGTTGATAACTCTGCATCACAAAGGCTTTATCCCTCAGTTCTTACCTGGTTATTTGTTAATAGCTATTGTGGAGGGAATAAAAACACCAGCTACAGCAGTGAACACCTCCTCACAGCGAAATGACTGTCAGGAGAGATATGAAAGGCAGTAATTTTCTTTAAAAAAAAAAAGAGCAGGAAATAAATAATAGAATTCATGGACTCTGCCAAGAAGAAAAGAGGCTGTGACCAAAGGGTAGGCTATCTTAAATTACACTTTACACAAAAGTTTTACCTATATCACCTCATAGAAAGTAACCGTTCAACAAATTTATGAAGTAGATCATATATATTTACCACTTTGCAGATTGGAAAACTGAAAATCAAACTTCAAGTGTTTTTCCCAAGAGAGAAGAGTGGCTGTCTTCTGATTTAAATATTTTGTACTATTTCCATAATACCACATCTGCCTGTGGCCCTCCACAAATTAACCATATACTTTCAAAACCACTGTGTGTCTATGTGCACTTTGAATTCATTAAAAATTTCATTCTTTCTACCTTTTAGCTGCCCCATGTATGTAGGTCTAAGTTATAGTTTTACTCCTAGATCATTTTTTTCCTATAACCTCCCTTTAACTAGTATCACCTAAAATGTAGTAGACATCTGATAATTTAAATAATACAGACTAGAATAAGATATAACTTATAGTCATGAAACAAAATAACCCCAGATTTTCCTAATGTTGGGTGCTTAATAATGTTATATAAGAAGAATTGAAAAAGTATGTCGGAGTTCCCTGGTGGTGTAGTGGCTTAAGGCTTCGGCACTGGTGCTGTCAATGCTGCGGCCTGGGTTCGATTCCCAGCCAGGGAACTACCCACATACAAAGAAAAAAAGAAAGAAAAAGTGTGTTACACAGTGAAATGTGTCAGCATTGCCTACAATAAGACAATTTAGATCTACTGTAAGCTTTAGTATCAATTTGCAGAATGGATGAGATATGAGGACAGAAGGAAAATTCTATGCAAATGTGCAAGCATGAAAGGCCTCAATGAGCTTACATCCTAATTATGAAGACAAGGAAGATACGCTAAAACATTCACTATGTCTCTCCATAATTAGGAAGGAAATGGACTCAAAGACACAAGTTCCATTACTTCAATCATTTATATAATATAGGCTACTGCAAACCTCTCAATTCAATACATTTGACACCATCTAGGCTTAAAAACAAAACAAAACAAACAGAACAGCCATCTACTGGCCAAGAATCAAAGCAATCTTGGTACAGCAGGAGCTGGAGTTTCAAATCTTCAGATTCTAAGATGAAAGAGAAAACAAAAATTTGTAATGTTCTTGTTTCTGCGGACAATTTTTTCTTATCATGGTGAGGTCTATGGATACACATTTCAGTTCTCTCAAATAGGACAAGCCAGTTCATGAAACTCTGAGCACAGGTATCTGAATAGAGCTCAACAGTGCTCTTCACTTGGGTCCTGATCAGTTCTATGACCCTAACATAGCCATTACTTTGCAAATACAGAGAGCATAGAAATGGATAAGCTTTCAAGTTGGCCAGAGTTGCAAATGCTTAGAAGTTCCAATTCTAATGTTGCTAATATATCTTCCCAAGCAACCCCCAATAATGTGTTAATATTTGGCGATTGAATGTTGTGGGAATATCTGTAAGTAAGGTGAACTATGTGGATATGTGTACAGATATTGGAATATAATTTGGACATATTGGTATAATTTCATAGCCTAATTGAACCAATTTAAATGAACAAATGATATAGTTGCACCTGAAATTCTCTTTCCTCTATACAAAACTATTTTCCTTCAAAAATTTTTAATTAAAAATAAACCATGTACAATGACTCAACCACCCTTGCCTTAATATTTACTCCATGCAACTAGTCTTAGAAAATATCCTATTTGCTTAGAGAAATAATCCTTGTGTAATATTCATAACGGTAAAATTTTCAACCCCGACACCATCACTCATAAAAAGAAATTCTTAAATCTGTACATCAATTTACAAGTGGAAAACAGATCAGAAAGGTGTAAACCTGGAGATAGTAAGATAGTTTCTGGGGTAGATAATTGTACTTAAGCATTTTGAAGAAAGTTTCTCTAATAATGCTTTATGATCTCTTGCTATTGATACTCCCAGGAATACCGTGTTTTGAAAGCATGCATAAATTAAGCACTTTCTGTACTTAAGACATTATCTCTATAGGTTCTCACTGTGACCTTGTAAAACAGTGAAGGCAGGAATCAGCTACCTCATTTTAAAGATGAATGAACTGAGGCTCAGAGAAAGCAATTCACTGTTCAGAGTCACATGAGTAAGTTGTTCTAGAACTGTGTCTCAAGCCCAGTTCCACTGACTCAAGCCCTATTCAACATCACTAGTTGTCACATACCTATGGACACATGTATCAAACACACCTCCTCCATGAAAGTAGGCAATAACCCACTTGCCTCTCTTTTCACATGCATTCGTGTATTCTGCAGTGCATCTTCCCTTTATTTACCACCTACTAAAGTGAAGAGAAGGATAGTCAGGTGGACAGGAAGGCATAACGTGCTTTCTGGAATGGAATTTAACCATGTACTTAAACTTGTTTAAGCCAATAATGCTTAACTTCAGAATTTTAAAATTTCTATATATATGAAGAACAGTAATAGTGATTGAGAGTAAAATATTATTTCACTTGCAATCTTTGCTCTAAAATGCTCTGACAACACACATCGACTTGAGAAATTATCTCTTTATCTTGCTTGGCCTTGGCTGCACTAAATCATCTTTAACATTTTAACACTCTGGCCTTGCTATTCCATTCTTGAAACCCCCCCGGTGGCTCCCAATTGTCTGCTGGATAAAAAAATAAACTCCTTAGGATGACCTTCCAAGCCATCCATGACCTAACCCTTCTTTCCTCTCTAACGTTCTCCTTTCTCTTTCTAGCTACACTGAACTATTTTGCAGTTACCCAGTATAGCCCATATCATTTCACATCACGATGCCTTTGCCCATAATCTCCCTTTTCTCTAAAAGGTCCTTTTTCTGCCTCTTTTATCTGAAAATTTCACTCTTTTATCAAATCCAGTTCAAGCATCTGTCCATAAAACACCTTGAGTATCTTTAAACGCCTCCACAAAGCAGAATGGATGATTCTCTCCTTTGTGTATATCTAGATTAGAGTTAACTATTAGGTTCTACTTTGGCACCTACTATGAGATTTTATAAACAGTTGTCTGTGTGTCTCCTTCCATGTTTTATCTTGCCCCTGTTCCTAGTACAGAACATAGCAAGATATATTTTCTGAATGATCAATGAATGCTTGAGTACTCACTTAACAGAGTAGCTAAGAAAACAGGAATTCATCAATTTTTTTTCAAGGATAGAACTGTCTGAAGACCAAATGTTCTTATCTGATCCTTCCTATGCCCTATCCTGAGAATAATGAAAGATTACCAAGGCTCTCAAACACATGACCTTAGTATATAACATAGTTGCTTAGAACTTTACACCTAGTGAGAATTAAAAGGGACATTTATTCATCTCATGCAAAATTCCAGTGCTATCTTACTGCTCTCGAGCAAGACTTGTAATCGTCAACATTCTCATTATTAGTATGCTTTTTCATTCCCCCTCTTTAGTTCTGCATCTTTAAAAATGAAATAGCAAGATGAAACAAAGGGAAATTCTAGGGTTTTTGAGGCAAATGGGAATCCCGTGGACAATGATCTGATTCACCCCAGAGTTAATCTTTACATAGTAAGAAAAGCAATTGACAAATCTGAAGAACCCCATGGAGACATAGTATCAGAGGTTATGGTTTTGAAAAGTAAATATCTAAACAAAGGCTTGGAACAACTGACAGAAGTGGATCTGAAACTAATTTTACTAATTTTATAATTGGATGACTGTTTTAAATGTTCTTTTTTTAATATTTATTTACAAATTTATACAATATGGAAGGTTCTTTAGAAACTGTTGTGGATA
The DNA here is from genome assembly GCA_004026885.1 of Lyroderma lyra. NCBI lineage: Eukaryota > Metazoa > Chordata > Mammalia > Chiroptera > Megadermatidae > Lyroderma > Lyroderma lyra. Next base: position 81,811 of record PVJL010007028.1, read on the forward strand.
TTGTGTGGATGTTAATGTAACCCACATATGCATATTTGAAAAAAATGTACATACAAATATATTTTAGGAACAGAGTATTTTCAAATGACAACCCCAAGTTTATAATTTAAGGTCTAATTTGTTAACATAGGTAAGTGCAATCAGAGTTTGTGGAATTGCTTCCCAGTCTTAAAAACCACTTTGAAAAAAGATTCTATTTAGCAACAATGTTGTATGAGACACAATACTAAACACTGTGAGGGATCAATTGAACAAAATTTATTCTACATGCTTAGTGTTCAGTAGCACACAAATAAAGCCTGTGATCCATGATAAAGGAGAAATCAAAGTGATAACCAAGTACATAGAAAAATTCCCCACCCTGAGAAAATCAAGAACACTTCATAGAGAGCGGCTACTGTTAGGAACAAATGGCATAATATACATTAAAGCGCTCTGCAAACTGTAAAATCCTATTTCAACTTTTTTTTCCAAGAGCAGAACAGAACATGTTGCATTCTTAATTAGACATCAAGAAGAATAGTTTAAGAGTAGGCACTTTTAGATGTAAAAACAGAGGCTCACTAAGGCACAGAAACCAAGGAAACACACAATAACACGGACTAGGAGACATCAGACAGAACAGGTTCTCATGGAGGAAGAGCCAGAAATGGAAACTTGTTTGGAGATTGCTTTGAGGACCTAGACAGCAAGGCTTGTGTCAGTTCACGCTTTGTCTCCACTATTTTAGTATGGCTCTGCACAGGGCTCCTCTTCCTCTCACTACAGAACCAAGAGAGCTCTCTCTGTCCCGTGCGTCTTTTCTCTTTCTGCTTTGTGAAAAATTCTCCTGTATATTCCACTTCTTCATACTCACTTTGGCTTCAGACTCTACCTTGGGGTTGTGTGTGTGTGTGTGTGTGTGTGTGTGTGTATGTCTTTGCCACATCAGGCCATGTCAGACATCCCTGTGAAACTTAGGAACTAGCTGCCTTTGAGTCAGGTGACCAACCGCTGCCCAATGAATTTTGATCAGGGAAAAAGGGTCATGTGGTACAAAGTGTGCTGGTTTCGTTTTTCTCTTCCAATTAATCACTCATCAATCTATTGTACTGATGATAGAACATGAACAAGATGTTTTGTTAAAGTCCCTGTCTTCATGAAGTTAGAAAAGACAATAATAAAAGAAAAAAATAAGGGAGTTCCCTGATAGTATAGTGGCTTAAGGCTTTGGCGCTGGCGCTGTCAGCGCTGCACCCTGGGTTCGATTCCCACCCAGGGAACTACCCACATACTACAAAAAAATAATAATAAACAAACAAAAAAATAAGCAGATAAACTCAGTGGGTAATAAAGGCTCTGGAAATGTTAAAATATGTAATAAGAATGACTGGGATTCTTTTTTTTTTTTTTAATTCATTTTTATTGTTAGACTTATTGGGGTGACATCTGTTAGCAAGGATTACATAGGTTTCAGGCATACAATTCCACAGTGCATTGTCAACTTGATGTATAATAAGTTCACGAATGCTCAGGGTACTTAGTGAGAACTTCAAGAAAGAAAGATAGCAAGCATAAAAAAGGACACAGAAACCATAAAAAAGATCCAGTCAGAAATGAATCCAATAACTAAAATGAGGAATATAGTAGAAGGAATCACTAGCAGAGTAGATGAAGCAGAGGATCAAATCAGCAACTTGGAAGGTAAGACAGCAGAAAACACCCAATAGAACAGCAAAAAGAAAAAAGAATTAAAAAAAAAAATGAGAACAGTTTAAGAGATCTCTGGGACAACATCAAATGTAATAATATTCACATAGGAGTAC
>PVJL010007029.1:0-62348 GCA_004026885.1 Lyroderma lyra
ATTAGGCGACGTCACCGGGCCGCGGACCAATGGGTGAGCAGGACAACACGGCATGGAGCAGCTCCACATGGACACCCCGCACCGCCAGCCTTCTGTTTAAAGGGCCAGTGTCTAGCAGGGTCACACTCGCGGGTGCGGATAGGGCCACTGTGTGACCGGAGGGTGGGACTCCGAGAGGGAATTTCCTCCGTCGTGCCCTGGCCTATCTTTTTTCACCATCCTTCCTTTAAAACCAAGTCTCTCTCTTTCCTGCGCCTAAACTCTTGTCTTTGTCCACCCAGCCTGATGTGGGTGGAGACTCCAACTGTGCCACCCCAAAGGCCACCCTTTACTCTGGGGCCGGGGCAAGGGCGCTGAAGGCGAGGCATCCACAGTCCAGACCAAGAGGGCGTGGTCCAAACCGGGAACAACAACGTGGAGGGCGGAAGCCCGGCCCTCCCCTTGGCCCGGCGACAGAGGCCGCGGGCGGGGCGCGAGGGCGGGGCTTCTTCGCCCGGCCTTAACCGCGCTTACTGCGAGGACGGAGACCCCCGGCTGGCTGTCTACCACCGCTACTCGTGCTAGTGTTTGGGGGTGCCTGAAGGTACAATCAGAAAATTAGACCTAGAGGTCAGCTTGCCGAAATCCTCTCATTTTGCAGATAAGGAAACGGAGGTCCAGAGACAAGAAAGGACTTGTCTAAGGTCACTCAGTATTCCAGTTGCTCCTCACCGTGTAGGGAGGAGCATTTATTCCCCCACCCCGCGGGCAACTCTTTAAAGGCAGTTCTGGGGCTGGGCTACCAATTAGAAAAAAGCTCTGGAGGAATACCAGAATACTCGCATGGGAAGGGGTTTGACCACTTAAAGATTTTGGAGCCACCAAAATCTTTATACCTGAAATCAAAGTATACCAGCTGTTATACTTTGGTAGAGGCCACAGAAACCCCACTGATAAAGTTGGTAGTGACAGGCACAGGCCACCTGAAGGCATATTTGGGGCATCCTAGAGCACGTCCAGATCTGCTGTCTCAATGTCAGCAGGCCTTGGACCCCTCGGTCCTGGCTCCAGATTCTTTTTTTGCTAATTAGGACACTGGGACAACATCGTTTAGGTTCAGGATCCCACAGCCTGGGCTTCACCGTCATACAAAGCCAGAAAGCAAACCTTTATGAAGACTGCTCAGTGGTAGACCACCCTGACAATCCACCCCATCCTTGTCCCATCCTGTCCCATCCCATCCCATCCCATCCCAACCCATCTCCACAGCACCCTAAACGGGTGCATTCCTATTGTGAAGACTAGAAGAGAGCGAAATGCATTGACAGCTGCTATAGATGCATGTTTCCTGGCTTTGCTCCTTACCTTTGAGGGCACAGTGCATCCTGGGGAAAGAACATCTGCATATCCTGGAAATCAAGAACCTAGTAAACAGGAGAAAGGGGCTTGTTTGCCAGTACCAGTCTATAGATGGCTCTGACCTTTGCACATTTAATGCCCCTGCATCTCTGTAGCTGAGCATGGAGGCCATCATACACACAAATGCCTTGGTGCCATTGTTTATGATGAAGCTGGAAAACAATGGAGGATTAGACACAACAGCCCAGTCCTTCTCCAGGGAATGAATGAATGCCCTTTTCTTGTGAGGGCTAAATCTGTGCTGCTCCCCTGCTGCTTCCTTTAAGGTGTCTGCCACCTGCTTCCAGTGTTGCTGGGTCTAGCCCACTGCACAACCAAAGAAAATGGGAAGTTTAAAGGCTATGTATAGATGTGTGGTGGTGGTGGTGGTGGTGGTGGTGGTGGTGGTGTTATATAGTATATAAGATATATATTAGTGACTTGAAATAATGTTGTTGATCAATTTTTTTTTTTTTTTTTGCAGCATCACTCCTGTCTCTGCCTCTCATTTTGTTTGGGGTCAACATTGTACTGTTTTGCCCAGTGGCCCAGGATGCTCAGAGAGCTACATCAGCTGTACACTCCTGCCTTCCTCAAGTAGTCATGGCACTCATACAGCTCTTGAAGTCTCTTCTGGAGGCTGGAGTACAATTTTTCTGACTCCTCTTATCAGGGACCAGTCCTGTCACATTAAGAAGGCACCACTCTGAAAAGCAGTATTCTGAAGACAGCTTTGCCTCCGGAGTTGGGAAAGCAAGAGAAAAGTAGGGTGAACACAGATGCAAATGCCATTCTCTCTGTTGCCCCCAATACCCCATCTGCTCCAGAGCTTAGTGGAGATGCTTGCTATTTAAAACAAACAGCCTTACTGGCTTCACATGATCATCTGTTTATTTGGGTCATGTGGGGACAGCAGCCAGGGGATGTTAGGCAAAGGCAAGGGTTCAGAAAGGAGGCTTTTTCTAGACCTGCTGTTGCCTATAGTAGCCCGAAGATGGTCAAATAGAATTTTCTCATCAACCAAGGTTCCCTTAGTTGGGGAATGGATAGATATCTCTGTAGAGGGGATGAGTGGGAAATAAAAGGAGAGGAGAATGAATAGGAGGGCTGTTTAACATTTTAGCCCTCTTTTCCTGTTCCAAGTTGTTCTAAAGTTTGTTTATGGCTTCTAGGTGCTTAGTATCTGTGGGGCAGGAGGAAACCTGGACCATCTATTATTGTGTGTTTTCTCATGAGATTTCTATTTTCAGTATTCCTCAAGTTTTGTGTACCCCAATGCCCAATTCAAATCCCTCAAATTTTTAATATGCTGAGCTAGAGGCATTCCTAACAAGACTGTCTTCCATACACCCACCATTCACCCCAACAAAACTTAACATATATACACAACTCCCAGCGCTATGAAAATTAGTTCCTTGACTCCTACAAAGTGTAAGTAATGAGGTGGGAGAAAGGTGTGGAGCCAAAAGTACATGCATTCACTCTATATCTCAAATGTCCTAACCCTTCAGGCCTGACTTTTCAAATTTTGCAAGTTGTTTTAGGGATCTTTTCACTTATAATTAAGACAAGACCAGAAGGAGAAAATCAGCTACAAGATGAGGAAGGAACAGAAGACTAGTACACCCAGGGACACACCAGATGGCATTCATTTAACAGATATTTATTGTGTGCCAGGCCCTGGGCTAGGTGTCCTTGTAGCTAAGGCCAGGCGACCTTTGATTAAGTCAAAAGTGGGGTAAAAGTTCACACTGCAGAGCTCAACTCCATATAATACCTGGAAAATGTTAGCTTTGCTTTCTACCACCATGCTGGATGTAGCTAGCACAAGGGATCATATGATTACACAAAGAACCATGAGAGTTTTGAGATACTCATTTTAGAAGGTTAGGTTTCCAAATGATTATACTTTTTCAAAAATGGTATAAGAAAAAAATTAAGTGGATTTAAGCTTGGGTTAGCCAACTGAACCTGACTGCTTACAAGCCAACTCTGAATGACGAGCAGGATTTTTAATTACTTTGATGAAGATGTATCCTATAGGGGACTCCTTCAGTAATCAGTGAAGTGGGCTTTCCAGAGCCGGAAGTTTCTGATGAAGTCTTCATCTACCTTCCTCCACTGAACCTACAAAGGACCTCTCCTGAACCTACAAAACAAGTACAATCAAGTTCTGCCTTCCCATTTATGCACCTTGCCCTCTTCATTGCCTCACACAATGTCATAGCTAGAAGAGTACAGATCACTTGATCTAACCTCCCAAGAAAAGGTGTCTTAGCCAAGGTCGTAAAGCTGCTTAGAGTCAGCTGGGAGAAGTGGCCTTGTTCTCCTTCGACTGTGTGAAACAGCCCAACTTCGGAAATGAGTCCAGAGTCCTAGAAGACCTCACAGAAATGGGTGATGACAGGGAAATAACTTCTCCTTTCCTGACTAAAGACAAGAATACTCATTAATTTTGCTTAGTGGTGCTCAAGAAACAAGCTTAGCAGATGAGTGGGAAAGAAAGAGAATCAGACTTAGAATCTAGAGACTCAGGGGACCTCAGAAGACACTGTACTTACTGCCTCAGGCCACTCTGAGGAATTAAGAGTTTCTACCTGGGCCTGGGTAGATAGCCATTCCTCATGGGAGCTGCTGTCCAGCCTAGAAAGGTGACTGGGGGAAGGGGCAGATTTTAATCCAGGCAACCGCCCTGGGTGTGGACACTGAGTAACAAGGAAAAAAATGCAGTTCAAAAGCAAACCGGGAGGAGCCACGCCCTCTGAGCTTTTCTGAGAAACCAGAGGCTAGCTAGTTTCACTATGTAGCTAGAGAGATGGGGCTCTGGATGGCTTAGGGAGGAGGAAGCTGATCAAAGTGGAAAGGCTCAAGGGAAACATGAGGACTTCAGTTATTCCTCTGAAGAAAAAGAGGTGGCTTTAGAGTAAATTAATTCAGGTCATGGGACTGAGACTGGGCAAAGTCAGTAGAGAGGTGAAGTCAAGAGGCAGCTGGACCAGTGAGGACAGAGGCATGAGGATGATTGGGAAGGCCCCTCCCAGGGCATAGGAGCTAGAGTGAAATCCGTGCCCTACAGAAAGGACTAAGTTCTACTGTCCCAGCAATCCAAGCTCATACCTAAAAGAAAGGCTGCAAGATCAAGTCTTTAAAACCCAAGAGATCAGCTATCTGCGCTATAACAAAAGACTGTGCTAAGGCCTGGAGCAGTGGTCTGTCACTGGCTAGACTGCCTAGATCCAGGGCTCAGCTCCATGGCCACAACCAAGTTTCTTATCAAGGCCCCAGGACCCATCAGGAGTCTCTGTCAGGCAGTGCTGGGGCTACTCCAGGAGCCATGTATCAGCCTGTACCTCTCCTCCCACTTCCACGCTGGGGTCTGGGATAGAACATAGCCCCACCCACAAACCCAGACTGCTCAAGTCCCTGTTTCTATGACACCTCAGATGGCAGTGCTAGAGCTTACCAGTCATCTCTCTGATGAGTTACTCTGATAATTGAACCATTTATTAAACACAGTTAGGTCCTTAGACCTCATACTATATACCAGCATAAATTCAAGTGTTAAATGTAAAAAATAATGCTAAAAAGAGCCATAATATAGGCAAACATTTTTTTTTGCTTCAAGCGTGGTGAAGGAGTTTTCTACCCATAAAGGTAAACAAAGAAAATATAAAGGAACAGTATGATAGATTTGATTACATAAACCCTCTAAAAGCTCTGTAACTATAAAAACAAAACAAAAGCATTAAAAATAAAAGGAAAAGGTAAAAGACAAAAATGGAAGGAAATATTGGCAAGATGTGCCGTTGCAGTTCCGTAACAAAAAGAACACTTGATAGAAAAGTGAATATAGAACATAATTTAAAATTTATAAAATAATATACAATACATACAACATACATAATAAAATATATGAAAATGTTTGACTTTGCCATTATAACAAAATTAAAATATGCATATTCTTGCCTATCAATTGATAAAGGGTAAAAACAAGCACTTGAAGAAAGGTTATGTAAGTTAGCAAAACCTTTCTAGTAAGCAAATTGCAAAAAAGTTTTTTATAGAAGCTTTAAAAGTCACCTCCTGGGGTTCCCTGGGGGTGTAGTGGCTAGGCATCAGCACTCTCAACGCCATGGCCTGGGTTCAATTCCCAGCCAGGGAACCAACCAAAAAAAAAAAAAAAAAAAATGAGTCATATCCTCTGCTTCAGTGATTCTTATACAAATTTATGCTAAAGCGATAAAAAAACACATAGATTTTTATAGAGATTCACTAAAGCATTATTTACAATAGTGAAAAACAGTAAACCTAAATTTCCAAGTTTAGTAAAGTGACACAACGTGGCATGTGAAGCATATACTGTTGTTAATAAATCAAAATATTAACAGTGGTTGACTTTGGGCAGTGTGATTACCGGTAATTTTTATTTTTGCAAGTTTTCTAACACAAAAGTTAATTTTATAATCAGAAAAAGGTTATTATAACATGTTGCTATGAAAAGATTATAAAACATAATATACAATATGATCTCCACTTGCTGCTTAGTATATATGCATATAAAAATAGTAAGGTAGGTAAAATGTAAAATAACCCCATTTGAGTAGTGAAATTATAAATTTTTATTATTTTTCTAAATTTCTTATAATGAAAATGCATTACTTTTATAAAATGAAATTATGTTAAAGGGGAAAACAGTTCTCCTATGCTTTAGCAGGAAGGGCCTCATATTTCTTGATTTCAACTAACTTGACCTGTTGTTGTATGTCTACTTCCCATCCCAGCTTTTCTTCTGAAAGCTCTCCCATCTCATCCCTGAAAGCAGGTTTCATCTCCCCACCACCCCCAAACCTATCTAAACCTGCTCTTTCTGATGCTTAGCTCTTAAGTTCCCCAGAAGTGGTTCAGACTAGCCTTACAGCCCAGCTCAGAGATGAGGAGCAGCACTAGGGATGGAGAGGTTGGGGCTGGATTTGGGAGACATTTCTAAGGTGAAAGATTTTTGTCCCTGACGGTGAAAGAGATGGAGGAGCAGATTTCTAATCTAACAGTTGGGTGGGTGGTGATAAAAAATATACAAGTAGGAGAGAAGCAGGTGTAGACAGTAAGTTGAGTTGGACACAGCCATGGTCCTGGGGGAGATGTCCAATAGGTGGTTAGGTGCACGCATGAGGCAAGCTCAGAAAGGTCTGGATCTGGGCATGGTGAGTATAGAGGTGAGCAGTAGCTGAAGTCATAGGAGTGGATGAGGTCAACCATAGCGGGAGAAAAGAGCAAACAAGGCGCATGAGCAGAATCTCTGGGATTCTCCCTTTAAGAGAAGAGAAGAGGCTCATGAGCCATTTTTCCCCCTGGACCCCGCTCCTCCCTCTTAGGTGTGTACTTTCCGTTTGCCACTGAGGCCCTCAACACACTCTCCTTGCTCGGGCCCACTCCTACCTCTTTGGAGTGTACTTTCTCTTTAATAAACACTTTGTTTCACCTCTTAAAAAGGAGGCAGCAACTACACTTCAGTAGCTGAAGTAAACGACTGTTAGGAAACAAGGCTTCAGATAAATACTCAGACAGTTCTACTACCCGGCAGTAGAAGAAGTCACAAACTTAGGGTCTACGAGGTTTTTATAAAATACTAAATTAGTTGTCAGGATTTACAACTATGTCAATTTCTCCTAAGTCTGGATTATTGGCTTCCCTCAAAAAAAAGAAAAAAAAAAAAAAAAAGAAAAGGAAAAAAAATCAAAAGACCCAGCAATACTGGGCACCTATTTTTGCAGGGCAATAACCAGCAGGAATTGAATAAAAGCTACTTCCTTTTAGTCAGAGCAATGAGTCCCATCCCTTCTTGCCTGGCACCTGGTGTAGGAGAGAAGTCCTGCATTTCCTCCTGTGAATGAAAAAGTCCTTATGAGTGCTAATCTAGAGGTCACTGAAATACAGGCCAGAGTTTGGTTCATAATGTCCACATTTGGCCCTGAAGGCAAGAATCCTGGGACAGAGAAATCTGCATTAAGGATCCTGCCGGACCACACTGGGAATGTAATGTCCCTTTCCCAGCCATCTATGGGAGCAGGCCCTGCTAGGCTTGCTGTCCTTGGCTCAGCAGTGATCTCTGGATCACCTTCTGTTTTTGGACAGCAGCAGGAGCAACACATTTCCCTAGGGGCTGACTGACGGCTAGAGCCAGCCAAGTCCCCCAGCTGGGGATTTCCTGGCTCTGGCTGCTGGACTCTCAGGCCACACTCTCTGAATGGGTCCACCAGATGGCAGGCAGCCTCGTTTTTCCCTCCCCAATTTTGAGTTCACTCACTGTATACCTGGGGAAGATGTTGCGCCATTACTCTGAGCACTGCTACCTTCTCCAGCAAGATTAAAAAGCGTACCAGTTTTGTGTTCCACATGTAAAATATTTAGTGCTATTAAAATATAAAAAATAAAATCCTTCTTCCAATATTATACAATCAGATATTGTTGAGTTATTACATATTTATCAGTTTACATTTATTCTGATCCAACCTGTGCTTGCACCAGACCTTTTACTGTGTGGTTTCACTAACTACTTAATTATCTGCATTACTAGCCAAATACAAAATTCTATAAAGTTTGGAAGCATAAATTAAGAACTAATTATAAGCAATTTCACCTATTAAATCTTGCTCGTTGATCATAGGCTGGAAAATAATATTATCTTGAAGTGTTAAATTGTGAAGCTGGGTAAAAGATGCTCTTTTTCTCTTTCCTGCATCACATAATTGAAATCTCCTTCCCCACAGGTAGGTCAAATGAGCCTGGAAGTCTATTTCCATCCTAAGTGTAGCACTTGTTTCAAATCTTGAGATTTGGTACAAGATCCCTGTCTTGGATCTCTGGACCCAAGTTCAAATCCCATTTCTGTGACTTAGCTTTGTGAATAATTTAGGGCAAGTCACTTAATTTCTCTGAGCTTCCAAGGACACACCACACCATTCTGCAGGGTTAATAAATGAGACAATTTATATAGAAGATGACCAATCAATATTGGTTCCCTGTTCATCCCTCCAGTACACAGAACCTTGGGTTTAGCTCTTGGTCAAAAGTGGCAGACTGTACCTGCAATTATATACTTGAGGTCTCAGCCTTTTCACTTGAGTTAACTGGTAGAAGATTTTTTGTCTAGAAGTTGAAGACTCAAAGAATAAGAAGATAGAAACAAGTTGAGAAGCCTACTCTGTTTTATGTACTCTTTCAGATGTTTTAGTACTTCTCTCACTTAACTGCTACTATAACTCTGTGAAGCAAAAATTCCTCACCTTTTCTATGAGGAAAAGCCTTAGTGAAACTGATTTACCTGTTAATAAGTGGAGCTGGAAGGTAAACCCAGGACTGATGAACTGTGAAGTCTGAGCCCTTTTCTGTTTTTCATTCCCCTATGGTGGTTGGAAAAGCATCTGGGGTTTAAACATTCTTTACCTTCTTAAGAAAATCACATATAAGCCAATTCTGCCAAGTTTATCAGCACTTTCTGAGCCATTCCTTCTTATCTCAGTTGCCTGGCTCATAATAAGCACCAGTGATCCTTCATTTTCCCGAAGAGATCCCAGAGTCCCTGATGTTTCTGCTTGAGCTGACATAGGCGGATAGACTAGACCTCAAAGGGCATTCGGTGGTGCCAGGCCTTCACTCAGTCACAACAGAGTCCCCCGGAGTAAAAGAGCAGCCTCCAAAAGGCAGCATTAGCTGTTCCAACCAGCAATTAAAGTAATAAACTGCTGTTTTAGTCATTTGGGTGAGTCACAGCAGAGGGTTGAGTGTCTTTGCAGAGCAGACTGGAAACTCTCTGATATGTGTGTGGGGCCCTGCTGCTAGTGGAGTGAGCTCCATGTAGGGCTTTCTTTCTTTCTTTCTTTCTTTCTTTTTTTTTTGAGGTGGTTCCTAGCAGGGAATCGAACCCAGGCCGCAGCATTGAGAGTGCTGAAGTCTTAAGCCACTATACCACCAGGGAACCCCCTATGTAGGGCTTTCTAATACCGTGCTGGCACAAGCACCAAGAGATTTGTACTAGGGTATTAGAAAGGTTCAAGACCATCAATATCCTGCTCCAGGAGGCAGAAGCCAATTCATTCTACTAGTAAGCCTCTTCTGGGTTTTACCAGGATTACTGCCCACTTAGCAAACCAAATCTCCCAAGCACCAACTTCCCTAATAAAACATGGTCAGGTCCTTTTCCTAGGGGCACCTCTGGAAAACCATAAAACTGCTATACCTTTGACATTCCTACTCCCAGAGGGCTCCTTAGTTTTCCAAACTAGGCCTTCTTCCTCCCAAAATGAAAATCTGTTGGGTGGCCCCCTGTAATGTCTGATTCTGTGCCATAAAAATGAGGGCAGGTGGAACTTCCCCTTGAGTCCACACAGACCCAAGGGTTGATAATACACATGTTCTACACAGAAACACCCCTTGTGGGAAAGAAGGCCCAGCTAACTGTGTATAAAATATACACAACCCAGAACCAGCTGTGCCAATTTTTTATGTAAACATAGTACATGCATGCTGGTCAGCCAGCCAGATAAATCAAACAAGAATTAAAAGACAAAAGAACATTGAAAACATTTCTTTCTTAGAGCTCTCTATATTACTCTTCCTGGAACTTAAGGCTTTTGAAAAGTTACTGTTTAAGATCACTAAACATCCCCCCCCAATAGTATCTCAATTAAACTAGACATTAATAAAAAGTTGATCCAAAGGACTGACCCAACCTAGATATATTCTAGAGTGGCAGGAAAGATGGAAAAGAAAGAAAAAAAATACTTAACCGGGACCATAAAGAAACAAAAAGATTGAAAGATTATGCCTAGATAAAAAGACCATGGGATAGTGGAGTTTTTCCTTCTTTCTACTTTCATTTTTCAAATTTTATTTATGTGAAAATGTACTTATTTACATAAAAATATTTACCTGTGTAGCAAATGGATATTTCAAGACAATAACCGAGGACACAATTTTATCCGTTCCCACAGTGCAGTTAAGGTGCCTAATAAAAGGGACCAAGGGGCCCTCGTGTGGCTACAGAGGAAAATGCAGTGGTTTAAGGAAGTTGGAGGGGCTACTACTCTTTCTTTTAAGAGGCCTCGGAGGGTTTTCCACACACCTTGCAGTTTTATTACTTGTCAGAGCTTAGACGTTGGTGTGCTCACATGGTAAGCTTTGATTTCTATCAAGAGAGAGGTTTCATGTTTCAAAAAATATATATACTAAAGTTTTAAGTAATCAACATGAACCCTTAAAGTGAAACGCTTCCACAGAGACACCAGCCCTGCTAGGACATGCAGCACTGCTCTGGTAAGTGAACAGTCAGGCAAGGATGTCGGGTGAGGGAACCAAACTGTTGGAAGCAAAGCAGATTCCAAAGAACAAAAGCAGCTTTAGTCCCCCTTGGAAAACAAGTTCAGCTTCTGTTCCCACTTCAGTTATCAGGTGATCGGAAGCCAAGGCCAGGGACCAGAATAGGATTTAAGATAATACCACAAAGATTTAATTCCATACCAATCCATCAACATGAACTTGACCTCCAGACATTTAAGGCAAGTATCATTCAACATTATGATAAAAAATTCCTTTTTCTCCTACACCAGAGGTATATGCTACCACACATCACATAATTATAAAGTATATACACCACTAAAAATTTTTTTCAATGTCTTTTAAAAATGTTTTCAATGTTTTCTCATGAGATAGAAATAAACTATTCTGCTCAGGGAAGGAAATGAAGACATCCAAATGCACAGAAGGCACTCACTGCTCTCATAGTGAAAGCTTTCCTTGTCACAAACTTTTCAAACTCTAAGAGCATTAAGTTAAAACCCATAAAACCTCCTCCATGACACCAAGCCTTAAACATGGGGCACTGAAACACATATAGACATGAGACACATCTTTTGTTCCTCCAGTTACACAGTTAATATGTTATATTCTCTGGGAATCTAAGTACCAGAATTAAACAAAGGCTAATATTGTGCTTGAAATGCATGTGAACAGGCAAGGAGTGTAAATAAATCCACTACTGTTACAATGAGGAAAAATACTTAACAAGATGTTAAATGAAGATAAACTTAATATAAAACTGAAATAATGAAAATAAAAATTAAGGAAGCATAATATAACATAGCAGAAGTAAACCAAAGTTTAACCCACAGAATCACACATCCCACCTACAGAAGGAAATAATAAAATACCAGTAATGGTTTTGTTGGGGAAAGCTAGGTTTTGTTGCAATTTTCTACTTTCCCTTTTCCAAATGTTTAATGAGCAGGAGCTACTCTTTTTTTGTGAAACAAGCAAACAATACTCTGTGACCACTCATCGAATCAACAGTTACCACCTAACTCAATTACCCTAAAATTCTATCAAGATAGAAAACTAGGTTTGGGTCTGGCATACGATTCAAATGTGTCATCAGAGGTAAGTAGAGCAGGACAGTGTGGGTGGGAACAGGAGAAGGAAGAATTGGCCAGGAGGAATCGAAGGCCATGGACTGAATCTTGGCTCTGTGTGACTCTAGGCCCTGGTTTCCTTATCCTGTCAAATGAGAGTTTGGACGAGAAGTAGTGAGTGGTTCCTAGCTTTCAGTGGGCTACTCACGTGACTCCTCTACGCCTCCTCTCTCTATATCAGGGACCCTTCTCTGCAGGGAAAAAACCAAACCACATATGCTTATAGAGCTTATGGGGAAAATCCAGGTTTATGGATTCTCTGTAGGGTCATAGATTGGGTTACAAACACTGGTTAATGTTATCTTCTGCAGCTCTGTCTCCACTGCCACACAGAGGTATAATATAGTCCTATTTTCATTTCCTGTATCTTTATGGAGGGCGTGGTCTTGCTATTGATTAGGGCAGAAGGTTGACAGCAGGCATAATATGCCAAGGTCATCAATATTCTTCCCTAACCAATAGCCATCTTTCAAAAGCATGGCTTAATTACTCAGCCCCAGTCTTCTTTGTAGATAACAAGGAGTTCTGGCACCATACTCAAACATTTCAGTCTGAAAGAACCCTAGGCTGCTGGTGTAAAACCAGGCTGTGAAAGGTAAGCACAGCAGAAGGCAACTGAAAATACCAAGAGAACAAAAAAAGAGACTGTTTTTCCAGAGGCATTATGCTGCGCCCTGACATTCCAATTAGAAATAAGTTTTAAGAATATGGTTACCCTGGTCTCAGAATTCTCCTATGCTAACAGGTAAGCACAGAGGGGATTACAAAGGAACCCACAAAAAGTAATATTTGATCAGCTACAACTTATATGCCAACAGATGAGAATTTCTTTAAAAAAACCTACTGCACGTATATGTCTTGCTCCATTTCCTATTTCTATCATTTACCCATTCAAAGCCAAGAAAATATTTTCCCCAACCCCAGGGTTCAAAGAGAATCAACAGTTTTCAATTCTGAATATTCTCATATTAAAAACAAAACGAAAGTCCACTTCAAGTGTCATATACTAGTAAAACTGCTCCAAAACAGTACTTTCAACAGGTTGGAAGTAGGGGTGTGGCTTCCTTCTGCTGTGTCTCGGTCACAGCTGGGGGTTTTGCTTACTTAATTCTGTTTCTGAAATAAGCCACATCAAAACAGACATGAGTCAGGAATGGGAATGTTTCCAGGTGCTCCCCAGATCAGCCCTTTTGGCATTACTAAGTTTTCTCGCTCTGACACTCCCACCACCTACCATCAGACCACTTATTTTCTCAGGACTGACAAAGGGGTAATCAATCATTATGTACCCAGAGAAAGTCTTCAGTCTTCAAGGTGACTGTAGAAGAGGGTACAGGGCCCATCTGCCCTAGTGACCTCCATTTGGGAGAATGAGAAAGCCACCTCTCCTCAAGAAGCAACTATGGGTGACAGAGAGAGCATGATGCTTTGTATAGTTTTTACCCAAACCAGATTCCAAAAACGATCCTTTTGGCCTCAGAGAAGCAGTCTAAAGCTAAGGTGATCACTTTAAGTCGGGTTTAAATCCATTACGAGTTTTCTGATGGCTTTTTGTTGATGTTGGTAACCAACAATTCTTCCTCTTGAACTGTACCACAATGCCCCGTTAACTTAAAAAAGAAAAGAAGGGTGTGTAGGTGTTTAAAATGGATTAATTTGTTTCGGTTTTTAAAGATAATTCCTAATAATGCTACCAACAAGCCCATGATGGAATTCCTCTTGGAGTTAACTAGCAACAAGCCTAAAAATTTGGTTCCGTATATAGGTACAAAGCTGGTTCATCAAATCCCTATTCTGGCCCTCAACCCAATGCATTTCAACTAAGGCATCATCTACCTCCTTCTTAACGTTTATCAGACACTTGAATAGGTAATGTCCAGCCGCTCCTTCGAGATGGTCCCCTTTCTTAAACACTGGATTGCTGAACTGCTCAGAAGCCTCTCGGTCCTGGGCCTCACTGCTAGAGCCTTTGTAACTTTCCAAAACCTCCATCTCTCCCTTCTCCTCACTCCTTTCATCCTCCATGGGTTCTGGGTTTTCTTCCTGGGAAAGCGAATCCTGGCATGGGCCCTGGCCCTCAGCAGAGGCAGACTCTCCTCCCCGCAACGCAGCCTCACACAGGGCACTTTCCGGGGGGGCCAGGGCCAAGTCTGGGCTACTGCCAGGCTCTCTGGGAGTGACCTTCTTCTCTTCCAAGGCTTGGATGACGTCCTCCGGAGCTCGGGGAACTTCTCTCAACTGTCTCACACGTTCTCTTTTCTTTCTCCTTAAGTGAATCCAGGAGTTTTCTATGGCTGTGAGGAAAAGGCTAACTTCCTCTTTTCCACAAGGAACTCGTTTATGCTGGACCTATTTGGAGAAAAAAACAGAATTTTATAGGAAATCGCTTTTCTACTTTCAAAACTCCTTTTAAAAAGGACAGGAAAAGAAAAAGGATTATTATAAGCACTTCTTCAATGTGTTTAATCAGGTACCTTCAGATCGGTCAGAATTTTTTCAATCCATGTTGTCACAACTACTATGCCTTCCACTGTTTCACTGCCCAAAGGCAATGCTTTGAGGGATAATTCTTTCATCACAGACTCCAACACTACAAATGTAATGGGTTTCCTTGGCTTCTCTAATTTTCTTCGCTTACTTGGAGGTGACTGAAAGAAAAAGAAGGCATGGGAGAAAAGGGGAAATTTATCCAAATAATTAAATCCCATGTATTATAATGAACTCAGCTAGGAAAATTTCCATAACTTCTACTACCAACTGCACAGCAGTAAAATCACAAAGACCTTTCTTTTGCATGTTTATTTTTATTATAAGAACCCCGGAAAACAGGTTCATCACCTCCTCACTTTACAGACGGGAAAACTAAGATACAGAGAGGTCACACAGCTAGTAAGTGTGACCAGCTCAAGGTCACACAGCTAGTAAGTGCAAAGTTAGAATTTGAACCCAAAACCCAAGTTCTTTCTGCCATACCATGCTCCTGGTGTTCTGGTTATCAGTATGTAAGTCCTCCAATTACTAAATATCCTTAAGCAGCCTGTTGTGCCCCAAACAGGCCTGTGTAATTATTTCCTTCTTGGCAACTCAAAGACTCTGGGGACACTGTTTTCTTTTCTACAAGGAACGAACGGCATGGCTTACAATCACTAACTTGTAATCTGAATTTATATTTGCTGAAGCTAGAGGGACAGCAGCTGGTGAGCCACAGCTTGTGCGATCACATGGTAGAATGAAAAGGGTAGTGAGATCAATGGGCAGAAGAGGAGTGCTGAATCTCAGCTAATCGGCCAAGCCAGTGACTAGCTAAGCACTGCCTCTCAGATGGGGAGAGGTGATACCAGTAGCCACGGGAAGAGTGAATCTGAAAGCTGGTTCCACTAACTGAAGAGAGTCATCCTTCTATTTCAAGCTTGGAAGGTGAATTATACTCCACCCACTAGAGGGACTCAAGTTCTGTTTTGAAAACCAAATGAAACTGCTGTATTTAAATTTTATTTCTTTTCTTTTCTTTTTTTTTTTTTTTAATGTGGGTGGTTCCCTGGCTGGGAATTGCACCCAGTCTGCAGCGTTGACAGCTCCCAAGCCTAGCCACTACACCACCAGGGAACTCCTAAACTTTATTTCTTTAAAGTAAAAACTTAACTAAAAAAAATTTTTTTAATGACTCTTGGCTAAGACCAGATATATTATGGACACTTTAAAACACAGACTTGTGGTTGTTGACAAAATTTACCAAAACTTTAAAATTAAGATAATTTTAAGGTCAGGGTAAAAATGAGTAAGTAAGGATTATAAGGAGAAAGCCTCAAAAAGAAAACTACCTAGTTAGCTCTGAAGACCTTTTCCTACAAAAAGGAGTCCCTAATGATTATGCTGCTGTTAACTCTAATTCTACCTGGAGCTCATGCATATACATATATACAGTGAGGCCCAAATACTGGGTGAGGCCTTATAAAAACTAACCAGCAACTCCATACCCTATACATATACAACAAAATAGCCAGTTTATTCTATGCTAGAAAACTTTTAGATGGCATTTCTAAGAAACAATCCACATTTGTTCTCTACACTAGACATTGACTAATATAAAATAACAATGGAAGACCACAAGAAGACAAGCTTAGAAAGACCAAAAACAAGGAGTGTATGTATGAATAACAACATGCACTTGAGAAAGGAATAGTAGACTCTAAGCCCTGAGTCTGAACTTGTTCAATTAATATTTCACACAAGATGAGACAAATTCATATTGACATTAAGACAGCAGTATTGCTATTACTCAATCACCCAGCATAAGAAACGTAATTTCTATAGTCTACTGAGAGCCTGAGACCTCTAAACTAGGGAGGAAGTAAGATCGTGGTGTATAGGAGGATGGGGCACAAGAATCAGAGTCTCCATTCCACCTCCCAACACCCAAGGCTGTTACCATGGAGAGCTCACTGTAACAGGCCCATCCCTGACGCCCTCCTAGCACACCAAAGGTCATCTACAAATACAGGGAAAGCACGCTGCCTCCTAACTCTTCTGACAGAGGTGGTAATCATTTGTGCTCACAAATTCCAATCAGCAAAGTGAAGATACTGCCATGTTCTCATGTGCTTTGCTACAGCCAACCTGCTATGCTCTTCCTCCAAAAGAATGGATTCATCATCATTTCTAGAATTTAAAGGAGAGAAATGCACTTTCACCAAACATAAAACGTGTTCCATCAAGGATTGACTTCCAGGTTCTGAGGGAGGCAGAAACAACAACAGAGACAATTTATTGCTCTGATATGCCAGGACTAAAAGGAAAACGTCTCTATCTTATACATGGCTCTTTTACCTTGCATTCTGGCCTACACATACACAGTTTTAGGACTGTTTTAGTTTTACCCTATTATGGAAACTAGGCACTCAAGAGATAATTTATATTGTAGAAATTCTCAAGCAAAGTTTTTAAGTGATTAAAGATTAACTGGCTTATAGTAATTCTTCTCTACCTCATTTGTCCTGAAAATTCTTAGTAGGCAGGGCCAGAGTAAATAAAATACAGGAATAGGTCTTAAGAAATTAAAAGTTAAATTCAACACTATAGGCCCCTGGTAGTAAGTAATTTTATACCCTGCCACAATACAAGTAAATAGAAAACTGTCTATTTTTCCCCAGTTGAGATGATCTTCTTTTACTAATACGCCTATAATCTCAAATCACCAATGTTTTAAATGAAGAGTGCTACAATCAAATTATCCTAATCTAGGTTAGCAGGCAGGGTAATATAAATAATTCATCATTTTAAAGTATAACAAAAAAATCTATCCTTTAAAATGACTAATTTAATTTAATGCAAAGAACCAGAAGGTGAATTTACAATTGATTTTGGATTAGAAGACACACTATGTTACCCAACTGAAATTATTATACAATGTGAAAGAAGTTTGATGGGGAGGTGTAAATCCCATAGGAGATAAAGGTTTTGTATCTCTGTAATTGCAAGTATTGAATGAATAATAATCAATAGGGGGAGGAGCTTCAAGTGTTATTTTGTTGCACTGTTTAAAACACATTGGATTGAAACCAAAAATTGGATAAAACCAGTTAAATTTTTAAAATATGCTTTACCTAGTAGGGCTGTTTATAAATTTCTTAAATCCTCACTTACTTTAATTTCTAGATCTCAGTGGTACAGTCAGTCAAGAGACTTTCAAATTAAATGTAACGACATAAAATCCACGTATTACCTGCCGTGCTGCCAAAGCTCTGCTGTTTACTTTAGCTAAGGCAAAACTCCCAATGAAGCCACCAACTGCATGAAATCATTAAGTTCTCCCTAATACATGCGGGAAGAGAGTCATTCACTAGCTATCTGAGCATAAAGCCATAGCCTTGTTTGGACAAAGCAGCTTCTAGAACAGTCTTGAAGGGAAAGGTAAGCTCTTGACACTGCACTGGGATCTTTGCTGCCACACTCTGAATGCTACTGCCTCAAGTCCTCTAGGAACAAGCAGAATGCCTGTGAGCTGATATTCAGCACAGGCTATCATTATTCAGAGAAACAGAGCCAAGGGGCCAGCAGTGACACTTGGATGGAATAAATACAAACGGGAGGTGAGCTGGGAAGGACAGCCAGACTAATCCCACCAACTGTGCCTTACTCAAACATGTATCAGCTCTGCTGCCATGAGGTGGACTGAATATTTTGTTGTCTAAGGGTGTAGCTTCCTTATTAATAGTCCAGTGGTCATTTGTATTGTTATCTTAATCTGACAGGTTACTGATTAAAATATCCTGATCATCTCCAGGACATAGGTAAAAACTGTAAAAAGTAAAAAAGCAAGGGGAAGTAAATTTATGTAGAATGCTATTTAAAAAGAGTTATAATTCTATAGCTGTATTTCCTTATATAAAAAAAATGGAAAAATCAATTATAAAATCATTTAAATAGAACCTATGGAGCAGCAAGGGATTAGGGTGAAAGAGGCAAGAGAAAGACACTAGACTTATGACTGTATCTTTTTTTTTTTTTTTTTTGCTTTTTGGTATGTGGGTAGCTCCCTGACTGGGAATCGAACCCAGGCCGCAGCGCTGACAGCGCCAACGCCAAAGCCTTAAGCCACTACACCACCAGGGAACTCCCGACTGTATCTTTTTGAGATTTGACATTGAAACCATGTAAATACAGACGGTGCCAAAAAAAGGTACACACATTTTAAGAAGAGGAAAAAACTATTAAAATTGTAATGCTTAATATATACTGATAACAAAAGATGAATATAAGTCACGTTTGACTTCTACAATTACAAAAGGTGCTCAGGGAGTTCCCTGGTGGTATAGTGGCTGGGTTTCTGTGCTCTCAATGCCGTGGCCTGGATTCGATTCCATGCCAGGGAGCTACCCAAACAAAACAAAACAAAAAAAAACAAAAGGTGCTCAAAGTGGTTAAGATAAGATCCACACACTTCTGGTTATGGCAAACCACTGCCTGAGCGACACTGACCAAAGTGTACCACTTGTACCACTGCCCATGCTGTTTCAACTTCTTCCCAAAGTACCGCCCGTGTAGCCGGTTTTCTATGGTACACCACATCCTTTAAGGTCCCCATAAGGAGAAGTCAAGGGGTGTTAAGTCGGGAGAACGTGGGGAAAATTCAAACAACGTTCTCGAATTTAAAATACCACTTCGAAATGGTCTTCTGCTTCTCAAACGACAACTGTGCTTCCATTTTCTTTGACTGTCCTGCCTGTCGCATAAGTGCCATCTTTTGAGCGAACATCATACTACACATTGCTCCTGTTATTCAATTCAATTTTGAGAAATAATACATAGATAACATCTCTTAAAGTGTGTATACAATTTTTTGGCACCCGGTATATTTTACAATTACAAATGGGGGTGACATCTGTTAGCAAGAATTACATAGGTTCCAGGTGTACAATTCTACAGTGCATTGTCGGCTTGTTCAAATGACCTTTAAAAATCATCATGATATTCTCCTTAAAGACAAAAGAAATAAAAAAGGAAAAAAACAGCTATTTTAAAAAACCTTTTGATTGATAGTAATGTTAATTTTGAGACTTGTGGTGTATTGTGGCTCAAAACAAATGAGTAATTATGTTAGTATGGTTGATGACAGATTCTTGACAGGGAATTTTTGATGGGAGATACAAACAGACAACTGATGATCGGTAGAAATTGAATAGAAAATATCAGCATTAACTCAGAATGTATTTCATTAAAAAAAAAAAATTTCTATCTCTACTCACTAAAAAAGCCTAGAAACAATGACCAATCCACTACCCAGATAAATACCTCCAAATACATTTTCCACTTAAACCAGAGGTCCTTGGAGAAACGGCTGATTCTAGATCTGAGATAGAAAACAATATGAGCCAGGAACAACTTATACTAGAAAGCAAGGAAGCTAGCAAAGATTACAATGGCCATAATAAGAAGACTCAGGAGTGAACTTGAACAAATGCCCCATGGCCAAAGATAGACAACCTGTGCATCAATAAAGATAATAAGTGTAATGGATTGAAAAATAATGAAAGGGTAAATCCATGAATTCATAAGTCTAAAAACAAAAGCTAAACCACCCTCTTTGGTCACTTTTGGGAGATAGGGAACCACTAACTCATCATTCTTAAAACTGAAAAAATAAAGCAAAATAATCAAGCATTTATCTTGCCTTTACCAGATGAACTGTTGGGTAACCAAATTACTGATAGGGCAAGTTCTCTTTATAAAAGTACTTCAACTAATAAAGAAAGAAGGAACAATAGAATTGGAATTTAATTTTATAACTCTAAATGAGGTAATGGATCTAGGCAATGATAACCAATGGCTGCTCACATTACAAAAAGACACAAGCAAACACTATGTGCCTCCTGATGGAAGTGTACCACACACCACTTAGAAAGGTGTCTTGCCCCTTCCCCTACCCCTTCCCCAAAATCAAGCCTGTGTCTGATCAAGCCTCTAGATCCAACTACCAATTTATAGGAAAGACAGGGTCTGAGGAACACATTAACATGATGATGTACTCAGAAAAATCCAGATGTAAAAAATTCTATAGGACAAATACCCCAGTTTCTTCAACAAACTACAAGGAAGTGAGAGAAGTGGGAGAAGAACAATGAGGGACGGAGGGAGAAAAGTGGGGACACTACAGAATAAAAGCATTTTAAAGGATATACCAACCCAGTGCAATACATATGAGGTCGGACAATTAATTTCGCGAACTCATCCTAGAAGAAGCGCTATACATCTCACTGCTGAATATCACTATGGTCACCTTAGAAGGACTCCCCTTGGGAAGCTGTGCACCAACGCCAGTGCCTAGTCTACCCTTCAAAGCAATTTTGGAACTCTTTTTCTGGAATGGATATCAGATCTGTTGTCGTGCCCAAAGTCTGACAATTAAGTTCACGAACTTGCCACCGTGTGCTTACACCGGCAGCACTGTACAAACAACTCAGTAAGGTGTCCTAACTTTGGCAAGGCTAAAGTGGGTGATAGGTAAATGGGAGTTCATTAAACTGCTCTTTCTATCTTTTTGTAAATTTGAAACACTGCATAATGAAAAGTTGTCTTAAGAACTTCCTTGAATGTGAAAAATCAAATGATAAAGCTTCTGGAATAAAAATAATAAAGGAGAACATACTTCTGCTCTTGAGGTAATAAAGAAAGATTTGTAAGACACAAAAAGCACTAATAACCATAAAGTAAGACCAACACATTAGGCTAAATTAAATTTATGTTTTGTTTTTTTAATTAAAAGATATCGGCAAGCTACAGAGAAGATAATAGCAACATATATAACTAAAAGGAGACTCATATCCAGAAAATAATGAAAATGCCTACAAATCAATTTTAAAAACCTTGTAGTAAAATAGGCAAGAAATTCAAACACTTGACATAAAGAGAATATTCAAATAGTCAACAGATATATAAAAAGATATTAAGCTTCATTAGTTATCAGGAAAATGCAAATTAAAAAACATAATGAATTGTTAGAATATCACATGTTGGTGAAGAGTGGAGCACCTGCCAATACTATCAAACACGGCTGCATATAAACAACCAAAGCTGAACTTAACTCATGCCCTGTTCTTCACGACCCAGGAATTTCACTCCTACATTTATACTCAACTGAAATGTAAAATCATGTACAAGAATGTTCTCAGAAACATTGGTCGTAACACCTGCATAATGGAAACAACTCAAAGGTCTCTAAATAGTAGAATAGGGAAACTGTAGTATATTCATACAAAATAGTAATACTGTCCTAAAGAACGAACTCTCCTTCCCATCACAATATGGAGGAGTCCCACACATATAATACGCATGAAAGAAATCAGATACTGAAGACTGCAAACAGGCAAAACCAATCCGTGGTGACAAACAGTAGGATAATGAGAGAGGGAGAGGTTAGTAATTGTGAATGAATATGAGAGGGAATTCAGTTACTGGTAAGTAAGTCATTAAGATTTAAATTTATAATGGATATGCTTTCATAAAAAGCACAGTATCTCTCAATTTTTAAAAAAGTTTACAAAATTCTATTTGAATACAGACAGAATCCAGGCAATTGGAACTGTCTAAAGTTAATCAATGAAGAAGTAAAGGTAAAAAGCATATTAACTTTTCTGTGATCACAGCAATGTTCCACATCTGTGCTGGTCAAGTCACACGTGGCTACTGAACACTTGAAATGTAGCTAGTGACACTGAGAACAGATTTTTAATTTAAATTTAACTAATTTTTAATTTAAAGAGTCACAGGTGCTAGTGGCCAGCACATTGAACAGCACAGATCAAGAGATGTGGAGGCATCACTACAGAAACCAAAATCCACTAAACTATTTTCTCTACGGGGGGTGAGAAAGTATAAAGAAGTTGAGATGAGGCCAACTTGCTTTTATTATAAATTCTTTTGTACTATTTGATGTGTAACATTCTGTATGTATTACTTAGGTAGAAATTAAAATTTAATTTTAAAAAAGAAACTAGTCTTTTGAGCAGTGAAGCACTTATTCAAAATGGTTAACAGTGGTTATCCCTGGGTGGTGGGATTTATGCTAATTTTTCTTTCTTAAAAAAATTATCCATATTTTCTAAAATGTTTACCATAAGAAAATATTTAAAAAGAACAAAAAGGCCAAAATTTAAAAAAATATGTAGTGCTTCAAACTTAATCCCCCCTTCTTTAATGAAGGAAGAAAGGTAGAAAAAAGGTGTACTGGTTCAATAAATATTAAATGTCAACTACCACATACTGCTCAAAAAATGTGTAGAATAAATGAATAAATGCATGATTCCTCCCCTCAGGGAACTTCCAAATTAATGGATAAATCAAGATGTCTGTGGGATAAACATAAATCAGCAAGGTTGATTTTTAAATAAACATTTAAATAAACCAAGTTCAAATTGAAGGGAAGGCCATCTGCTTATTTAACTTTGGGGACTATCTATTAAAATACTTTAAGAAGCCATGTAATAGTTGTAAGAAATACCTTTCAACTATTAAAAGGAAAAATCAAACCCGCTTTTAAATCACAAAGGCATTCCATCTCGGATAACATTCCAAATCAGCTATGTGGGTTTTGAAAACAATTTTAACAAAATTCCAAACTCCAAAAGAGAATTCCCTTAGGAATGAAAAATAATTATAAGCTGAAACCAAAATAAGATGTTGTTTTTTTTTCTTGTTTGTTTTTTCTTTATTTTTTTTGCTTTTTGGTATGTGGATAGCTCCCTGACTGGGAATCGAACCCAGGCCACAGCGTTGACAGCGCCAGCGCTGAAGCCTTAAGCCACTACACCATCAGGGAACTCCCCAAAATAAGATGTTTTGATAAACAGTAATTGGATACATGCAAGACCTACTAATTTAGCATTGTATTTAATTCTGTATGCTACATTTTGGGAATAGAAAGATAAAATGAAATGAAATGAAATGAAATGAAAGAGTAGAAATACTTAATTAACCTTTTTTATGATTTATAAAATAAACCTTATTTTTGTAATATTTTCCAAAAATATCAGATATAGGATATCTTCTTAGATTGTCAATTTGACTCAATATTAAAATTATTTAATTAAAAAATGAAAACACATTATGGAAGAGAATGCAAAATTCAAATGGGTTTTCAAGAGAAAAGAGAAGACTACAAGAGTATAGAGTGCATTCTGGGAACTTCATTATTGTCACCTTCATGCTCAGGAGTTTGTCAGTAACAGTTTTCTGCTAAGGCTGGTACTTCAGTGGAAAAGTCTGAGAATCACTGTACCACATCATCCATTCCTTCATTTTCATTCATTTAACAATTATTATAATTTGAGGACCAGAAACTGTGTTAGGTTGGTACCATATAAAAGACAAAACAGTGGGAATATGGACAAAGTACTATAGTGAACACGGGAAAAGGATCCCAGTATCAATTTAGGAAGGGTCAGGGCAAGCCTCACAGGAGGTAGTAGCTAAACTACCTTGATAGATGAGGAGTCTGATGGTCACAGAGGAATCTCCTGACAATTTTTGGTTGCCTATTGACTTTTTAGATATTGTTTTCATGTAAAAAAAAAAAAAAAAGGAGTTTCAAAAAGCAATAGCTCAACATTACTGGAGCATCAAAAACAGGGATGGGTGAAAACAAATGGTGGGAAATAATAATACAATATATTTTATTGAGTACTTACATACCAGTCACTGTACTAAGTACATTTAATTAAGAAAGGGCTGTGAGCAAAGGCTACACCAAATCAGCTATGAGAAGTCTGAGGAGGCTAATATGGTAGACAAATAGTCAGGAAAAAGGAAGTGATTAGGACAAAAGGGAAAGTCCGGAGCAGATTTGGGAGGCCCAAAGAGCCAACTGAGGAGCCCAGTGGCAGTAGGTAGCCACTGAGGAGTTTTTGAGCAGAATGGTCAACTTAGGATGAACCCAAGTGACTCTTATGAGAGAGGCTGCTGGGGATGAAACGATGAGGGCCTGCACGAGCAGATTATTACATGGCCAGGCTGGAACAAAAGGCAGTACTTTGGAAAGCAGAGTATCAGAGTTGACTAAGAGCATGAGCTAAGAAATCAGATTGATCTGGATTTCAGCCTGACTTTTTAGAGTTTTTCCAGCTTACTCATATCCAGTGTTTAAAACCTACTAAAATCTGTAATATTCCCATCCTGTTCACAGTGTTGTACACCTCAGTACAAATGCTGTATCATTCCTTTTAACTTTCAGCAAATACTTACTGAGCACCAACTACAATCTGACACTGACAAGTCCTCCTCCAGGAGGTCATCTCTGAGGAGCCCAGCCTGAACCGCTGCCTTTTCTGAACTCCTTAACTCCCAACCGTTCTTGTTCCTACACTCATTTCAGTACTTACTCATACACAATTTTGCATCAATGCTTCATGTGTTTTTTTTCTCTCCCATAAAACTAATCGTCGTAAGGTGTAGTGTCTTATTTCTTTTGTATTATCTCAATAAAGATCATACTTAATAACAAAAGCAACTAAGAGGAGGGTCCTTAGCTTTGGTTTTGGTTTTAGCTTCCTTCTCATCACATCCGTTTCATAGCATAATGTATAGCCTGATATAGAAATGGTTTTCAAACCGTTTTTTAACAGTGAATCCTCTCAACAAATAAAACCAATATATAATATTGCTTAAAGCAGATCAACTCTAATTAAAATGAGAGTAAGGCCTGAAGTAGCAACCTGATGTCTTTCTCCAACTGTTATCCCCTAGGGCACCTACAAGAAATCCCTAATCTGTCTGGAACTAGTTAGAAAACCTATGGAATAGTAAGTAGAGTACTGTCAGGAGAGCCCAACTCTGACAGTGACAAGGTTATCTAATTAATTTTGACCTCTGCCCTCCATCTGCTCTCTAAAAAGGCCTTCTACTTATTACTCCCTAGACAGGAAAGTCCCAGGAAATGTCTTGAATTCAGGGGAAAATTTTTTTTTGAACACAGGGAAGAATTTTTTAAAACCAGAGTTCCTGAGCAATGCTCATACTAAGAGGGCACAACCTGCTAGCGCCATATTATTTTCCCTTTTTCTTTTAGCAAGTGTCAAACTTCTGAAAGCAAAGAAAAGCTAAAATAATGTTTGGAGCAATTAGAGAAGAGGCCGGGACAAAGAGAATGGCTTTAAGAGGCTTGTTAAAGTTTTGTAAAGAATAATCCTTACAAGATGCTTCCTTACATTCATCAACAGTTAGAAATGACTGTACAAAAATTCTATCAACATTAGGAATCGTCTTTTTGTTTTGCTAAAACAAATCCACACAAGAGCCACGGGGTTAGTGTAGGCACTTGAATCAGCAGTGAATTAGATTTTTTCAGCATTCAGCACCAATAGAAATGTCAGCAGGCCTGAGATAAGTAGAAACAGAAGTTGCCATAGTAACTTACATATTTACCCTAAATAGGTGGCAGTGGGGGTTGGCTGGGGAAATAGGTCAATATTTCTGCTTAAGTAGCTCTAGTTCTTGGCTTCCACTACTCATCTAAAGCAGCATCCTCCTATCTCCCTACTCCCAACAGGAGCAAGAGAGGGAAAGTCAGATGACAGTCACCCCTTCAAAAAGCAAGGGGTGGGGAGAGGTCCAGGTAGAGGAAAGGAGAACCAAAAGGACAGCCCATAAAAAGTCTCATGAGTGCCCTGGGATTACCCCTGGGAAAGCAGTCACTGGTGAAGGGCACCAGTGCTAAGAAACTGTTGCTGGGTTACCACAAATCAGAAATTGCCATTTTCCCTGTGGCAGTTTAAGTGCATATAATGGAACACTTGGGAAAACATTAGTAACAGCTTTGGGTTGGGGGTGTGATGGGAGGGATTAGTACTCTGGCATGGAAGAAACCTGAGGTCCTCAGCAAGAGGCACCCTTTGATGGTTGAAACTATGAATGCCCTAGGGCCCAAGGATGGCCTAAAAGACAGAAAGGAGGGAGGAAGGCTTAGAAGGTTCCTTTCCAAAATAAACTGATTTTACTAATACAGAAACATAGTGCCCTTTGATTCTTTAATCTGAAATAGCTATGAATCCAAGAGGGTAAGGGCAACTATGGTATTTGAAATGGTGTGGAGAGTGCCAGAGCTCGTTATCAGCTCTTCCACCTGCAATGCCAACAAATGTGAGAAGTGGTTAAAACAGAAAGCAATTGGAAACACTTTCCTGTAGCTGTTAGTGTCTGCAAAGAATAACCTGGGGCAGTACTGATTATTTTAACCATTTGGTGTCGGAAGTCCTGGTATTCTAGAAGATCAATGAAACAGGAGGAAGTTCAAAAAAACAGAAACATCTTTTTAATGAGTAAATATTTCCAACTCTAACCTCTAGATACCCCACAACATTCACTGTACAGAGGTGGATCTAGGCTTCCACAGAACAGGGCATTCAAACTTAATGGGGAAACTTATTCAACCCAGCAGCACATGTAGTTGCAGAGTACTTGTACAGCAAGGATGTATCAGTTTCAAATTTGAGCTCATGTAATCAGAAATGTCTGCAAATTGTCCCTTTGGACTTTTACACATGTCTATACTGTGCCCTAAGACAGGAGGGTAGGATGCTCAGACACAGCAACACTTACGATGACTTTAGAGACCACAAGTGGCCCAGATCTTGGGAGAGGAGTACAGAGAACAAGCCTATTGTATGGACAGGGGATTAGAGACCCGAAGGAACAGTTACTAGGCCTCTATCAATCCTATGGGCAGAAGGAGCACATGCCCAGCAATATGTGCAGAAACATAAGGTAGGAAGCTCCAGGCAACAATAAGTCAATCACTCTTGCAAGACCAAATGGATGCTATTCTATTACAACTTCTCAGTCCACACAGAAAATGTATATAGTCTTATCAGTTCATAACTATTTTTCCTTTACATACAGCAGCAGAGACGGCAAGAAAAAGTTTGTGTAATAAATCATTCTATTACAGAAAATGTTCAAGCTCAAGCATATACAAAGTAGAGAGAAAAGGATAATGCCTATCAACCAGCTTCAAAATTGATCAATATTCTAGAGTTAATCTTTAAAGCCAAGACAGGGATCATTCGAGTGAATGGTTCTAAGTGTTACACACCAAAAACCTGGAGCCCTAGGAGACAGCTACTCTAGGACAGCAACAGTAGTAAAGGAAAATAAACAGACTTTCATTTTAATTTTTGAGGCATGTCCAATAGAATAATTTTACCTGCAAGGTGTTTCTACAAGTTACATTATCTGAATTTTTAATTCCAAAAGATGCATTATTTCCAATTCATTTGTTTCCTAAGCAAGAATCACCATGTTACACCAACATACAAAAAAGCCTTCATGGCCACCACAGTCAGCCTTCCAGGACTGTGTCTTTTTCACAACCACTTTCATTCTGACATAGCATTTGGGGCAAACTTCAGGAAAACAGGACCGCACAGATTTAGTTCATTTATGACCTACTAAAACCCACCATATGCTGGCATTTGGAGAAGTAGAAGCAAAATCTCTACTTACTGGCACTGTTACATCATCATAAAAACTCCAAGCTAAGGCCCATCTCATTGTGCGACCTTGACAGAATTCAGTGTAAGTGACTTTAGGAACCTGAAACCAATAAACACAGTATCTCATCAAATTGAAGTCATTCTATCATGTTTCTGGCTCCTACTTCATGTTATATTATTGGTGTTGCTTTTTTTTTTTAATCCATTAACAAACACTACTATCCAACAACAGTTATGCACAGCTGCCTAATACTCAATGAAGAAATTACCTTGCAACAAAGTTGTCGGATGTTTTCTTCCCATAAAACATTACAGAGAATTTCTAATTCTGGCTTGAAAGTGCAAGTATATCAAACACCCAAAACACAGCTCTTCAGAGAATCATTGGTAAAATGATGCAAATGGTTTTCCTTTTTTTTTTTTTAAAGAATGAGAGCCACCAAAGCCTGCCTAGACACAGCTATGTAATCTTCCTCTTGTCTATGAGATTTTAGGAGAGAAAATGAAACTACTTTGTAATTGTTATAGTTTTAACGAAGAAAAAATGTGGTAGGGAAAACAGGATGCCTAGAATGTCAGAGAGTAACCAGAAATCAGAAACTTGGTTTCTACTACTGACCCCACATCTGATCTTTTTCTCTGAAAAGTAATTCTGCTCATGCTTACTCAAGCCAAATCACCATAAACTGGGAGGGGAGACAGGGCGAGTATTTATTCGTCACTTGCTTTTCAAAAGAGAAGCTAGGGTCTGATCACACCATAGTGGGAAGCGCATTGCAAAGAGGACCATTCTGGTTCTAACTGTTCTTTGTTCTTTGATAACTAGACTTGAGACATGGAATAAACCCGTTAACTTATATAGCCTTGAGTTTCTGCAATTATAAATGAGTCAGGTTTGGTAGACACCAGATCAGTTTTTTTTTTTTTTTGACACCAGATTTTTTGATTTCTGGGTTTCTCTCTTGATATCCTACTTATCCTGTTTTTCCACCTTTTATTTGTTTTAAGTAATTGTCAAAGAAGGTCTTATTTTAACAGTTTATAAAAAGTTCTTTTAGACCTAAAATTAAAAAATAAATAAACAAAAATAAACCAGAAAAACCATTTAGAGTTTTAAGGTACGAAGAAAAAATTCTATACTCCAACTACCATCAAAAGTAGATATAAAAAAACAATGATGACCAAGGCTTACCCCTTGTATTCGAAGTTCTTCCTTCAGAGGAGCAAGGCTGCATTTCTTTCCCAGCATACAGCTATACCACCTAGGGAAAAAAAAATCAGGCAAGTAAAATAATATTTATGTGGATACATTTTTAAATTAAGCATTATGTAAGTAAACAAGATGAGAACAGGAACAAATAAATATTGAGTTAAGTTACAAGTGACAATAACAAGACTTGTATACAAGGGCTGTTTGGAAAAAAATCCAACCATTAATGCCTCTATTTTTCATATTACATGGCTGGATACTTTCTGGACAGCACTAGTATAATGTATTTAGACAAAGGAAAACAAGCCCAAAGCAACTTAAAAAAAAAAAAAGAAAGAAAAACCCACTATGTCTCTCCAATGATTCAGGTTTGTCGTGTATTTGGAAAGACAGTGAAAAAGAGAGAGGTCTCACCTGTGATACTCAGAATACATGCCATTTATCCTTAGGACAGAAATTAGTTAATACCTAACAATAAAAACAAGTATACCTGAAACTAATATAATATATATCAATTATACCTCAATTAAAAAAAAAATGGATGAGGGGCAAGATGGCGACTGGAGAGGAGGCCACTAAAGCCTCTATCAGAAAGCACAATTGAACGGCCACCCAGGAAAGAGAACCCTGAGTGACAAAATGGCAGCTGAGAAATCCACAAACCTCAAGTAAACACCTGAAGGTTGAAGAGAAGGCGGCAAGTGGGAGAGAGGGGAGAGAGCAGAGACGGACTGCAACCGGACATGATCCCTGCTGACCATCTGGGAACAGCACAGTACACGGGAAGAGGGGGGGAGTGGAAGAACTCTGGGAGACCACAGGGGAGCTAGGCTTTGGAGCCGTGTGATGGGGACGGAGCTTGGGAGCCAGCCTCTGGAACTTTTGAGTGGTAGAAGGGCTGAGCGAGGACTCTGAACTGCAGAGACGACACCTCAGCTCCAGGCCCCCTGGAGACCTACAGCGCAAGTGAGCATGGCTCCTACACAGGGCTGCAGTTCCTGTTCCCGGCCCGCTGCAAAGACAACCCAGCTGTCTCAGGTCAGGCCCACAGCTTTGGACTTATGGTGCGTGCACCCACTCGCGCGCCTCTGGATTCTAAAAGCAGGGTGAGTCGAGCCCACAGACGGCTAGATGCTGAATCAGTGCTGGGAAGAGAGGCGGATTTGATAGCATTCGCCCGAGCCAGCAGAAACACCCTAGGCCTGCATGACCGAGCTTCCCTAGCAGAGGGCAGAAGGCGGAGCCTTTTATTGGCCTCTCCCCTGGATATATGAGCATAGCCTCCAAACGCAGCAGGAAATTAGAAATAAGAAATAAACAACCCCCTCTTCTCCCAAAACTTGACCCCCAGTGCCACCTAGTGTCTGCCCTATAGCAAGACACCACAAAAGTAATAATCTGGGTACTGAACATAAAGAGCATGAAATTTATCCAGAAGACAGCTTCTTAGACCTAGAAGTTTCTGAACTAAGAGACAGAGAATTTAAAGTAGCCATTCTAAAGGTTCTGAGAGAAATGAAATCATACTGGCAGAGCACCATGGCTAAGATGAACAACATAAAAAAGGAGATGAACGACATTAAAAAGGAACTCCATGAACAAAAGGAACAATTTAACAAAGAAATTCAAAACATAAGGAAGATTGAGATAGAAACGCGAGAAATAAATAATACAATAAAAGAAGTGAGAAATGAAATAACTGCCATAGGAAACAGGGCCAACCAGATGGAGGAAAGAATTAGTGATATTGAAGATCAGAACATGCAAACAGCTCAGAAAGAGGAAAACAGGGAATACAGAACCAAAAGGATTCAAACAACTCTTCAAGAACTGACTCCATGAGACAAAACAACATCAGGATAACAGGAATAGAAGGGGCAGAGCATTCTATAGACAGCATATTCAAACAAATAGTCAATGAGAACTTTCCAAACCTATGGAAAGATCTGGAACCCCAAGTTCAAGAAGAAAACAGGTCCCCTAGATACCTGGACCCTAACAGATCTTCTCCAACACACATGGTACTAAAGATGTCCAAAACTAAAGACAAAGAGACAATTCTCAAGGCAGCCAGGGAAAAAAGAACTATAACCTTTAGAGGAAAACCCATCAGGCTGGCATCGGATTTCTCAGCAGAAACTCTGTAAGCCAGGAGGGAGTGCAATCCAATATTCAAAACTTTAAAAGAGAGAAACTTACAGCCAGGAATAAATTATCCAGCAAAATTATCTTTCAGATATGAAGGTGGAATCAAGACCTTCTCAGACACACAGAAGCTGAGAGAATTTACCAGCACGAGGCCAGCACTTCAAGAAATACTGAAGGAGGCTCTCCAACCTGAAACAAAACATCAGAAAAAATGGAACAAAGTTGGGGCAACAAGAAAGAAACAAAAATAAAACAAAAACAAAGAAAGAAATAAGTAATGGCCACAGAAAATCCTCATGTATCGATCATCACTCTAAATGTTAATGGACTGAACTCATCAATA
The DNA here is from genome assembly GCA_004026885.1 of Lyroderma lyra. NCBI lineage: Eukaryota > Metazoa > Chordata > Mammalia > Chiroptera > Megadermatidae > Lyroderma > Lyroderma lyra. The sequence goes on from PVJL010007029.1 coordinate 31,522, forward strand.
AAAAGACATAGAGTAGCAGACTGGATTAAAAAACAGAACCCATCCATATGCTGTCTCCAAGAAACACACCTCAGCCATAAGGACAAACAGACTCAGAGTGAAAAGATGGGAAAGAATACTTCAAGCAAATGGTAACCAGAGAAAAGCAGGAGTTGCCATACTGATACCTAATGAAATAAACTTCAGGTTAAAAAAGATAGTAAAAGACAAAGATGGACATTACGTAATGATAAAAGGCACAATACAACAATAAGAAGATTTGACACTAATAAATATATATGCTCCCAACCAGGATGCACCAAAATACACAAAGAAACTACTAACAGATCTGAAAGGAGAAACGGATAAATACACAATCATTGTGGGAGACTTAAACACCCTGCTAACAGCCATGGAAAGATAATCCAAACAGAAAATAAATAAGGAAATATCAGCTCTAAATGACACATTACAGCAATTGGACATAATTGATATTTACACTTCATCCAGCAGAAAGAGACTATACATTCTCTTCTAGCACACATGGAACATTCTCAAGGATAGACCAAATGCTGGGACACAAAAGTAGCCTCAGCAAATTCAAGAAGATTGAAAGCATACCAAGTGTATTCTCAGACCACAAAGCTTTGAAATTGGAGATCAACTGTAAAAGGAAAGCAGGAAAAACCACATATACATGGAAATTAAACAACGGTTTATTAAAAAAGGACTGGATAAAAGTACAAATAAAAGATGAGATTAAAAAATATATAGAAACTAATGACAATGAAAATACAATGTATCAAAATTACTGGGACACAGCGAAATAAGAGGGTAATTTATATCATTACAGGCCTATCTTAAGAAACAAGAAAAATCACAAGCAAACACCTTAGCATCCTATCTTAAAGAATTAGAAAAAGAAGAGTAAACAAAACCCAAAGTCAGCAGAAGGAAAGAAATAATAAAAATTAAAGCAGAGCTAAACCAATTAGAGAACAGAAGGACAATAAAAAAAATTAATATTACAAAGAGCTGTTTCTTTGAGAAAGTCAACAAAATTGACAAACCCCTGGCTAGACTAATCAAAGGATGAAAGGAAAGGACACAAATATCCAAAATTAGAAATGAAAGGGGAGAAATTACCACTGATAACCAAAGAAATACAAAGGATTATAAGAAAATATTATGAAGGACTTTATGCCACTAAATTTAACAACCTAGAAGAAATGGACAAGTTTCTAGAAACTTATAGCCTACCTAGACTGAACCAAGAATTGGATAATCTAAATACACCAATCGATAGCAAAGAGATTGAAATGACTATCCATAATCTCCCTAAAGGCAAAAGCCCTGGACCAGATGGTTTCACCAACAAGTTCTACCAAACATTCAAAGAAGAATTAACACCTATCCTCCTCAGACTCTTCCAAGAAACTGAAGAGGAAACAATACTTCCTAACTCATTCTATGAGGCCAACATTACCCTAATACCAAAGCCTGGCAAAGACAACACAAGAAAAGAAAACTATAGGCCAATATCTCTGATGAACACAGATGCAAAAATCCTAAACAAAATATTAGCAAATAGAATACAACAATGCATCAAAAAGATCATACATGATGATCAAGTGGGATTCATCATGGGAGCACAAGGATGGTTCAACATATGAAAATCAATCAATGTGATACACCACATAAACAAAATCAAAGATAAAGACCATATGGTCATTTCAATTGATGCAGAAAAAGCTTTCGACAAGATACAACATCCATTTATGATCAAAACACTAAATAAAATAGGTATAGAAGGAAAGTATCTCAACATAATAAAGGCCATATATGACAAACCCTCGGCTAACATCATACTGAATGGGGAAAAGCTGAAGCCTATTCCCCTAAAACCAGGAACAAGACAGGATGCCCCCGTCACCACTGCTATTTAATATAGTACTGGAAGTTCTAGCCACAGCAATTAGGCAAGAGAAAGGAATAAAAGGTATCTAAATAGGGAAGGAAGAGGTCAATTGTCACTATTTGCAGATGACATGATCCTTTATATAAAAAATTCCAAAGATTCCACCAGGAAACTATTAGAAACAATAAATGAATGTAGTAAAGTTGCAGGATACAAAATCAATGTACAAAAATCAACAGCATTCCTATATACAAACAATGAATCCTCAGAAAAAGTAATGAGGGAGTCAATTCGTTTTGCTATCACAACAAAAAGAATGAAATACCTGGGAATTAACAAAGAACGTGACAGACTTATACACAGAAAACTATAAGACACTTTTGAAAGAAATTGGAACAGACTTTAAGAGGTGGAAAAATATCCCCTGTTCATGGATAGGAAGACTTAACATTGTTAAAATGGCCATTCTGCCCAAAGCAATCTACAGATTTAATGCAATACCCATTAAAATCCTACAATCATACTTTCCTGAAATAGATAAAAGGATTATCAGATTTATGTGGAACCATAAAAGACCTCGAACTGCCAAAGCAATACTACATAAAAAGAACAAGGCTGGTGGCATTACACTTCCTGACTTCTATTTATATTACAAAGCATCAATAGTCAAAACAGCTTGGTATTGGCAGAAGAACAGAAATAGAGACCAACGGAACAGAACTGAAAACCCAGAAATAAACCCACAAATTTATGGACAAATAATTTTCGATAAAAGAGCAAAAAACATACAATGGGAAAAAGCCTCTTTAGTAGGTGATGCTGGGAAAACTGGAAAAACATATGCAAAAGAATGAACCTGAGCTGTGAACTCTCTCCGTATACAAAAATTAATTCAAAATGGATTAAAGACCTTCATATCAGACCTGCAACAATAAACTGTATAGAAGAAGACATTGGTACTAAGCTTATAGAGCTAGGCCTCAAGGAAGACTCCATGAACCTGACCTCAAAGGCAAGGGAAGTAAAAGCAAAAATAAATGAATGGGACTATATCAAACTAAAAAGCTTCTGCACAGCAAAAGAAACCATGAACAAGGCAAGGAGACAGCCAACTGAATGGGAGAAGGTATTCGCAAATAACACATCAGATAAGGGTCTGATATCTAAAATATAGAAGACTTAACAACAACAAAAAATAAATAACCCAATTGAAAAGTGGGCAGAAGAACTAAACAGACACTTCTCCCATGAAGAAATACAAATGGCCAGCAGGCATATGAAAAAATGCTCACCCTCATTAGCTATCAGGGAAATGCAAATCAAAACCACAATGAGATGCCACCTCACACCTGTTAGAATGGTTGTTATCAACAAGACAAGGAATAACAAGTGCTGGAGAGGGTGTGGAGAAAAAGGAACTCTGGTACACTGCTGGTGGGAGTGCAAACTGGTACCACCACTGTGGAGGTTCCTCAGAAAATTGGGAATGGAGTTACCATGTGACCCAGCAATCCCCCTTCTGGGGATCTACCCAAAAAACTTGAAAACCTTAGTCTGCAAAGACTTATGTACCCCAATGTTCATCACAGTGCTGTTCACAGTGGCCGAAAAATGGAAACAACCAAAGTGTCCTGCGACAGACGACTGGATACAGAAGCTGTGGTACATATACACAATGGAACATTACTCAGCTATAAGAAAAGATGAAATATTGCCATTTGCAACAAAATGGATGGACCTGGAGATCATCATGCTTAGTGACATAAGCCAGACAGAAAAAACAAAGAACTGTATGACTTCACTCATATGCGGAATATAAAACTGAAAGCAAAGAAAAAAAGAAATGAACAAACAAATAACTCATGGACACAATCAATAGTTTAATGTTTATTTGGGGACGAGTGGGTTAGGGAGGGGAGAAAGGGGAGGGGGTGGGAGAGGAGGGGGGGAAGCTAAATATAAGGTGATGGAAAGAGAAGTCACATTAGGTGGTGAACTTATTATACAACAAGCTGACAATGCACTGTAGAACTGTATGCCTGAAACCTATGTAATCCTTGCTAACAGCTGTCACCCCAGTAAGCCTAGCAATAAAAAATGAATTTAAAAATTAAAAATTAAAAAAAAATTTTTTAAAATGTGCTGTATAAATACCCCCTCACCATACGAAGAGAAATGGTAAAATGCAGCATGGACCTGTATGGTGAGAGCCCTCACCGACCAGCACTTTAAGAATGTATGTTACATTAGTTTCAATAGAACATGAAATCAACTTCTTCTACAGTAAATGCAAATTCAGAAAAGGGAAAGTGGAGAGGATGGAGTGGACTAGCTAAAGGTAAAAGGACAGAATGTATTTCTTCTGATTACTCTAAAAAGTTTACAAAGTGTAAAGTTTATGCAGGATTTCCCTTTAGTCCATGAAGGATTGACTACTAGAGGAGTTACCCTTCCACCGCAACAACTAGGAGACTGAACAAACTATATGAACTGTTCTGCAGACACTGGACAACTGCAGTGTAGACCTGTCATCTCAGAGAGAAAAATAAACAGTGTGAGTTCTACAAGTGCCAGAGTTTACTGCCTGAAGGAAATTTCCAAGCTGCAATGCAGAGAAAGGAAATTCAAACTGAGCCCAGTGATCCTGCTCATCTAATGCGACAGAAACGGGAATTCAGAGGCTGAGGTGGTAAGGATTGGAATAGCAAAATGCAAGGAGCTGCACAGAGAATTCTGGGCATCTGCAGAGGAGATCCCTGGAATCTTGCAGACTAATGATCTGCACATGTAGGGTGGAACTCTGAAAGGCTAGGGAAAAAACTCACTCCCTGAAAGCTGTAAACGGAACAATTCCACAAAGTAGAACGACAAAGTCCAGACAGAGTCAGGACTCCGTGGTTCTATGAACAAGAGCAGAAAGCCTTTGTTAATAAAAGGGGTATCTAGTAAGAGTTCAGGAAAGAATACCACTTTGTAACAGGGCTGGGGCTGGAGGCTATTCTATATGTACCCTCATGAAGTTCAAAGGGATCAAACTGATCACAAGTAACTTAAGAAAACATCAGAACAAAGTCCAACACTCTTTTAAAAGAATATAATGAAACACAGCACCTCAAAACATAAGATCTGCAATGTCTATCATCCAATAAAAAACTAGACATTAAAAGCAGGAAAATGACTCTCAACCAGGATGAAAAAATCAGTCATTAGAAACAGACCAAGACTTATTTCACTTAGCATAACACCCTCTAGGTCCATCCATGTTGTTGCAAATGGCAAGGTTTTGTTCTTTTTGAGGGTGAGTAATATCCCATTGTGTATATGCAACACTTCTTTAGTCTGTATATCAAAGGCATGCTCAGACTGGTCCTTTGCCATCTTTAAGAATTGGCTAGCCCAGAGAGAGGCAGTATCTTTTTACCTAAGAAAATTTTCAAAGTGTCCAATCATCATAATATACAGAAAATTAAAAATATTTACAATACAAAGCCAGACACAAAAATCTACATTGTGTATAAATGCATTTATATGAAAGTCTAGAACAGGCAAAACTATTTGACAGAATGATCAGTGGTCACTTGAGGATGGTATAGGGTAGGGACAGACTGCAAACAGGCACTAGGCAACTTTTTAGGGTGATGGAAATGTCCTATATTTTGATTGTGGTGGTGGTTATGTACACATTAGTCAAAACCTATCAACTGTACACTTAAAATTGGAGAATTTTACTGTATGCAAGTTATACCACAATAAAACTGATTTAATATATACATTCCTAAAGGTGACCTTATATCTTCAAGTATAAAGAAGAGTTAACATAATGTTTTGTGTATTTCTTAAATTTATAACATTGCTTAGTTACATTAGCAATACATACCCTGTATCCTGCATTTTTCAACAAGCATCACAATTACTCCTAGGTCATTTGACATTCATCTAATGGCACATTATTTTTAAAGAGAAATTTCAGATTAAGAAAAAAAAAATATATATGTATGTGTGTGTGTGTGTGTTTATATATAAAATAGCTATTGTGAAGGTGAATTTTAAAGTGACTAAAATTCTAAGTGACTTTAGGAGCTTCTAAAATCACATATTAAATTAAAACTATGTAAAATTGCCACTTTTTGTCAGCTGCTATCTGTTGAAGAGTGGCAAGTGTACAATAATCAGTATTTTGTTTATTTTCTTCAGGCAATAAACTCTGTGGGTTCAAGAACAGGTGACTGCCCCTATTTTTGTTTAGTCAATTCATTTATCCTTTTAAAATACAAAGAAATAATTGTTCTACCTAAACTACTTTGTATAAACCTGAGTAAATTTACTTAGACTATAATCAATTTCAAATAGTGGTTTAAAAATGTTTGGAAGAGAAATAACATGCTCCCTTTAAGAAGACAGTATGTAAGTGAAGAAATCAATTAACCAGGAATTAAAACCTTTTTGTATATTAGGAACAAGATGAAGAAAAAAAATTAAGAGCAATTAGTATTCACACAGGAACAGTATAAAATAGGTTAATTAATACCTTTCCTTTAAAATTAGCATTTCTGAACAGATTAGATCAGAATCATCAGAAGCCAAGAAATGGCCCAGAACAGAAAGAAAAGCAAGCTACTATAAATTTCCTCAGGAGACGAAGGAAAGCATATACTTAGATAAATAAGGCTGGTGTTAGTTAAATATGCCATTGGTACTATGTAAGCTTGGGAGAGTTCCTATTTCTTTAAACCCCTTCTATAAGGTGAATACTGTATTGTGAATCTTTTAAGATTTAATCTCATCAATAATATTTACTGTTTTCTGCAACACATATTTCTTATTAAAAAATAAAACACAGAGGTAACTGGGTATATTAAAAATTCTGTTAACTTCACTTAAAAAATATTGCCTACCCAACAGGCATGTTGTGACAACTAATCAGTTACCGTCTGTTGCTATTTAGTTAGTTAGTTAGTTAGTTAGTTAGTTCCCTGGATGGGAACTGAACCCAAGCCTCACTCAGCGTTGAAAGTGCCGAAGCCTAGCCACTACACCACCAGGGAAATCCTGTGGCAACTAATCAAATGCAAGTAGAAAAAAATGAACAAAAGATCTCGTTACTCAAGAGGCTTTGAATCCATTATATGTGGGCAGCGTTTGAACCAGAAGCCAGGTCTATTGAGAAAATAGGTTTAGCGGGGCTACCTATGTACTTGGAATCCAAAGTTCAAGGGTCGTGCAAGGCTGCCCGGAACTTGGTGAACAAGGACACCACTCAGGATGTGGCTGCTGGCTGGCTGGGCGGAAGGAGGAAAGCAACGTGGCCTGCCAGGCTGAGGAATCTTAGTTGTTGACTCAGGACAGCGGAAAGGATGGAGGTAGGCAACACTGTTTCACAATTAAGAAGTTACACTCCCTGTTGCTTTTTTTTTTTTGGCGGCGGGGGGTTCCCTGGCTGGGAATTGAACCCTGGCCAGTGTTGAGACTGTCCACGCCTAGCCACTACATCAAGGGAACCCCCACCTCCACCCCTTGTTCTTGGGATATAAAATAAACCCGCTGCAGACCTGAAGGGTCTCTGTGTCTCCATTAGAGCACAGGGAACCATCTGGTCCCAGCTCTGCTATGTCTGTGTGTATGTCTGTGGCTTTTTCTTAATTCCCTGTCCCCTACCCTCTGGTTCCATTCTCACCCTGCTGGTCTCGGCAATTATACTATTTTAATGATGAAAGCAGCACTCTACTCATTACAGCATTTAGCAGTTCCTCTAAAATAAGAGGTTTCAAGAAAAAGCATTTTGAAATAATTTCAAATGTACAAAAGTTGGAAGATTACTACAAATGACTGCAGTATACTTCACTCAGATTCACCAATTAACATTTTTGTTCCATTTGCTTGCTCTATTTGTTTGTGGGTTTTTTTTTTGTTAAACCATTTGAGAGTTTCAGACCTCACTATGCCCCTTTAACCCTACATATTTTGGTAAGTATGTTCTTGTTGTTTTTTAAATTTACTGTGATAGCACTGATCAGTAAAAATTATATAGGTCCCAAGTGTACAATTCTGCATTACATCTTCTATGTGTTGTATCATGTGTTCATCACCCAGAGTCAGTTTCTCTTTCCATCACCATGTATTTGTGTCCCTGTTCCTCCTTCCCCACCCACCTCCCCTCTTCCCGTCAGGTAACTACTGAATTATTGACTGTGTCCATGAGTTTTGTTTCTTTGTTGCTTTCAATTTTTTGTTAACAATCCCTTCCCCTTGTTTTACCCACTCTCCCATCCCTCCTCCCATCTTACAGAAGTCCCTCTAACATTCCTAGTACTGGTTTGGTGGTGATGAACTCCTTTAGCTTTTTCTTATCTGAGAAGCTCTTTATCTGTCCCTCAATTTTGAATGCTAGCCTTGCTGGATGCAGTATTCTTGGTTGTAGATCCTCGGTTTTCATCACATTGAATATTTTCTGCCAATCCCTTCTGGCCTGGAAAATTTCTGGTGAGAAAACAGCCGAGAGTTGAATGTGTGTCCCTTTAACCCTACCAGCTCGCAGTACCGATTTTTCGGTCATTTCCGAACCTGCCGCTATACCGCTGTACCTGATTTTTTCGGTACTTTGCCTAGTACGTGAAAAAAATTAAAGACATTTTCTACAATGTCTCCAAGTTCCATCTTATTCTAACCACTTGTTTGCATGTAACTAACATTTTTCTATATCATGTTGGTTTTTTTCTCTTTAATGCTCAGGAGTCCAGGTACAGGGGACAGTTAGGTTCAGGGCCTCAGGTCTGGTAGGGTTAAAAGTTACTACTTGCATTTCTCTTGCTGTGTCTTTAGAATTTTCTCTTTTTCTTTAATTTTTGCCATTTTAATTATGATGTATCTCAGTGTATACCTGTTTAGTACCATCTTGTTTGGAATTCTCTGTGCATCCTGGACTTGTGTGTCTATTTCCTCCTCCAGATTAGGAAAATTTTCAGTCATTATTTCTTCAAATAATTTCTTCCAGACTTTTTTTTTAATTCATTTTTATTGTTAGACTTATTGGGGTGACATCTGTTAGCAAGGATTACGTAGGTTTCAGGCATACAGTTCTACAGTGCATTGTCAGCTTGTTGTATAATAAGTTCACCACCTAATGTGACTTCTCTTTCCATCACCTTATATTTAGTCAAATAATTTCTTGATCCCTTGCTTTTTCTCTGTCCCTTCTGGCACGCCTATAATTCTGATATTTTTTCATGTGATATAGTCCCAGAGGAATCTCAATCCCTGTTTAGAAATAATTTTTTAATTCATCTGGTTGGGTGTTTTCTGCTGGCATTTACTGCAAATCACTTCTTTGTGCTTCCATTTTATTTATTTTATTGACTTTTATTCCATTCTTCATTTCAGTTAATGCAGTCATTGCCTCTCTCTGGTCCTTTATAATGGTTTTTAAGTCTTCTTTGATGCTTGCTATCTCTCTGTTGAAATTATCATTCAGTTCCTTAAGCATTTTTGTATTGTTGCTTTGAGATCTGCTTCTGATGGGTCATCTGCCTCCGCCTCTTTAATTTGAGGTGCCTTTCTCTGGTTTCTCATTTTAGCAGCCTCTCTGGACCTTCGTTGCTGCAGTTTCTTTGGTGTTCAATGCTGATACTGGGTGGGCAGAGGTCTGCGGGGAAGGGCATTTGTGGCTTTGTTTTCTTCCCGTGGCTCCCGGGGTTCTTGCAGGGAATTTGGGTGTGATTGGGCCTTTCTGTTCTCGGTTTTCCCCTCACGCGGGTTCTGCCCTGACCCATGGGGACAGTCATGTTTGCTGGTCTTTCAAACCGTCCTGGTTGTGGGCAGAGAAACGCTAGTGTAGGCCTCTCCCTCTTTCTCCTTCCTGGCTGGAGCATTTGCGTATGGCTCCTCACTGCCCAGCTGCTCCCCCTCCTCTGGGAACCAGAGTGAAGTCTGGCCACTGCGTTCTGCAGACCAGTCTGTACCTCCTGGGGCCAAAGTGAGGTGGTGGTGGTATCCCATGCCCTGCCTGCTGCCTCCTTTCCTCTGTCCCGTGGACCCAGTGAGGCCCGGAGCACTCTCCCACTGCCTTCTTCCTCCTCCCTCCCCCAGCAGATTTCCAAGTGAGGACCTAGGAGTGTTCTAGTCCCACTGTTTCCCTTTTATTTCTCCTTTGTTTAATCCTCTGCCCGCCTGCAGGTACCTTAATGCCACAAGTGAGTTTCTCAGCTGTGATTGTGCATTATGTAGAGGGTCCTTGGTTGAAGTATAGGTGTTGTATTAGCTAAAATCTCCAGTGGAGTTTTTTAGGGGTCCCTCTCACACTGTCATTTTGTTCTGAATCTTGGCATGTATATTTTGAAAACAAGGGCATTCTCTTTCATAACCACAAAATAATTATGAAATTGAGAAAATTTAACACTCCTACAATACTCTTATCTGGAATACAGTCATATTCAAGTTTTACCAATCATCCCAATAATGCCTTTCATGACAATTTTCTCCCTTGATGCACGATCTAATCTAGGATCATGCACTTCATTTCTAGGCATGTCCAATCTGTAGCCCAGGACAGCTTTGAATGTTACCCAACAAAAATTCTTAAAACTTTATGAGATTTTCTTTGCAACCTATTCTTTAGCTCATCAACTATCATTAGTGTTAGTGTATTTCATGTGTGGCCCAAGAAAATTCTTCTTTGGATATGGCACAGAGAAACAAAAAGGTTGGACACCACTGAATTAGGAGTCAAGTCTCTTTAGTCTCTCAATCTGAAACAGTTCTTAGGTTTATTTTTAATTTTTATGACCTTAACATTTTTTAAGAACTGTCTTACAAAATCCCTCAAGTTGATTTGTCTGAAGTTTCCTCATAGTTAGATTTAGGTTATAATTTTAGGCACGAAGAACAGAGAGGTGTTATTGCATGCCTCTAGGTGCCTCCATCAGAAGGAGATCACCTGGTCAAGGTGTATCCTCCAGGTTTCTCTGCTGTAAAGTTACCATATTTCTCTTTGTAATTATAAGTAAACTGGAGGGAGATACTTTGAAACTATGCAAATATCCTGTTCTCTTCAAGTTTGCTGATTCTTCCACAAATTCAAAAATTACTATGGCTGCAAAATGGTGATTTTTTTTTCTAACTTCATTATTCCTTCTACATTTATTAGTTGGCATTCTACTGTAATAAAGAACACTTTTACCCTCCTTATATATTTCACTTGCTTATTTTATTCACTGTGTTATAAATCATTATTGTTACTATTTGTTCTGAATCATACATCCTATATATGACTAGCATTGGCTTCTATTATATGTTCTTCTGATATTTAGTAATATAAAAGGTATTATTCCAATCTTACAGACAAGGAAAATGAAGTGGCTTACCCTTTTACAAAGGCAAGTCAAAGTTCATAGTCAAACTGATCAGTCTTTCAACTAGAAAATTAACTAAAAGCTCGGTTATAAAATCTACAATTGTTCCCTGCAACTATTACTTATGTAATAGCACCCCATAACTACACTAGCACATAGTTTAAAAAAAAAATCAGAAAGGGAAGGGAAGCTCTGCATTAACATAAAATAACAAAGTACTTGTAACATTTCCTTCCAACACCATGGACTTTAGGTAGCACTTAAATCTACTGGATTCCTAAAACAGTCAAGAGTTAAAATGATCCTATTTAATATTCATTATTATTAATTATATCAAATATACATTCATTTAATTCTGTGACTATCCTGTGAGATAACTATTGTTATCCCATTTTGCCAATAACAAAATTTAAAAGTCAAAAAGCCACATTTCAGAAAGCCCAGATAATTACATTTATTGTCCATGACCAAACATGTGGATTATATCCACTTTTAAGAAGTATATCCATAATGTGGCGGGGGGTAAGGAATGGAGAGGAAAGAGCTAAAAGAGGGACAATGGATGAAAGAAACCAGTATCATTAAGTTGGAACTCTGTTAGACACAGACCTCTGGTATCTGGAAAAATAATAAAATCACTGTCATAAAGGCTATCAGATATAGACCTACTAACCAATGACAAGAGTAGAATCCAGGCCACAAGGAGTTTGATAAATTCTGCTAATTTATTCAGAAGGTTAGAAGACTGAGGTGTCTAAAAATGAAAATGCTATTAAGTAAGCTCAAGTCACAGGCACAAAAAGTGAAGGATGACAAGCACCTGTAAATTTTGATCTATAGAACAACTGTCTAATAATGTTATATGTCATTTATATTACACCTTAATTTAAAAAAGGGCTGTCTAATTACAAGTCCAATTGAAGGCTGGGCTGCAGAGGCTGCATGAAGTGGTATAAGGAGCTGTAGACCAGGAATCAGGAGGTCTGGGTCCCAAGTGTCTAATCTGTACAACTAAGAGGCTGTATAACTACCTCCCAAGGGCCTCCCAGCTGCAAAATTCCTAAAGATACAAAACTGCAGTTGCTACAGGTGAGGGCATCTTGAGTGCTATCACAGATCAGCACTCAACAAACTAAACTTATTTCATCCCATGATGGTACAAATTCTGCTTAGTTTCTGCAATTCTTCCAGAACAAGAAAAAAATCTAGAAGGATAAGAAGCAGATGGGTTAAAATACTTGTTTTTAATCCCTTATTTTTTGGAGCTTTAAAATATGTAGTTTCTACAACATTCTAAAATTTGAGAATTGCACAGTCGTATAAATATTATGTCAACTATACAAATATGCAGGAGGACATGAACAGTGATATGTACAAATAAAAGTTGTCATGGTACGATGCAAAGTTGTAAACAATATTTGCAAGTAATACCCTTTCAAGAAACATGTTCTATTCTAGCTTCAATAAAAATTACTTCATTTTTTTTCTTCCTTTTATCATCCCTATCAACTTGCCTGAGTCCTAACAAAGCAGACAAGACTACTGAAGTCTGTTGTTAAATACATCATAAATGGGGGTAAGGTGACACCAACCTCAAAACCTCATGAGAAACATGACAGGCTCTAGCAATTTATCATCTTCCTAACAAACATATACTTTTCATTCAGTTTGGGAGCTGCCACAGAGCCAGGTACAGGCAGACTTGGAACACACTGACCAATATCTCTTCCTTAGAATGGTGTTTCTTTAAAACATATTTTTGTAGTTTAAATGGTCATATGGCCCTGGCTACCTCTTTTCATGATGTTCAGGCTCTGCAACCTTCTTTAAGTTCATTTTACTTATTCAGACACTTCTCAGTGCTTAGTATAACTTAAGTCTCATTCTTTTTCATACTGTATCTTTGAAGGAAATCAATTTAAAGCAACGATGTGAAAATTTTCTAAGATGCACCACCATCCAATAACCCAGGTGCTTTCCACAAATATTTAAATAAACTCATATTTAACAAATCAGGATATCTGTTGATTTTGGAACTGGCCTTTTTATAAAGTAAGCAGCTTTAACCCTACCAGACCGCTGTACCTATTTTTCGGTCATTTCCGAACCTGCTGCTACACCACTGTACCTAATTTTCGGTACTTTGCCTAGTACGTGAAAAAAATAAAAGGCAGACCTATTTTCTACAATGTCTCCAAGTTCCATCTTATTCTAACCACTTGTTTGCATGTAACTAACATTTTTCTATATCATGTTGGTTTTTTTCTCTTTAATGCTCAGGAGCCCAGGTATAGGGGACAGTTAGGTTCAGGGCTTCAGGTCTCGTAGGGTTAAATACCTATAAACCCAAAAGAAAAAACTTGCTATCCAGCAATTCTACTTCTGGGAATATATCCAAAAGAACTGGAAGTAGAGTCTTAGGAGATATTTACACACTCGTGTTCATAGCAAAATTATCTACAACAGACCAAAGGTGGAAGCAACCCAAGTGTCCAACAACAGATGAATGGGATAAACAAAATGTGGTACATATGCACAATGGAATATTATTCATCCCTAAAAAGGAACTTCTGACACATACTATATCGCATGGATGAACACTGAGGACATGATGCTAAGTGAAAGAAGTCAGTCACAAAAGGACAAAAACTATTTTATGCCACTTATGCAGGGTCCAGCAGAAGTAACGCCTTTTTGTAGTAGTATAAATCAATAAAATAAATTTCTTCTGCTAGGCATTTTAAGATTATTAGTATAGTGAAGTCCTGATGCCATATCTTACCTAGTAGGTGTAAATATCTGAGTTAGACAAATGACATTATGGAGGAAGACAAACCATTTCTGTTCTCTGGGGCATTATTTGTGCTTGGACCCTGTATAAGATACTTAGAATAGTCAAATTCATTGAGACAAGAAGTAAAACAGTGGTTACCAGGGGTTGGTGGGGAGAGGGAAATGGGAAATTGTTTAATGAATACAGTTTTACTTTTCCAAGAAGAAAGAGTTCTGGAGGTTAGCAGGACAACAATATGAATGTACTTAACATTACTGAACTGTACACTTTAAAAATGGTTAAGATGATAAATTTTGTTATGTGTATCTCAGTGAAATTTTAAAAAATTTTCTCAATGTCCCAAAGCTAAATCATTCAGTTGAAAGCCCTTTTAGTTTGAACTGCATTATCCATCATTTCAACAACACTTGGCAGGGTAAGAAGTCAAGCAAGACAAATAGCTCTTTTTGAGTACCTTATTGCTGCTTAATGACAGGTTGTTATCCAAAATAATTAGCTTTTAAAAAGGAATAGACTTAGCTCTCCTCTGGAACTGATTAGTGATCTCAGTTTCTCTTCATTAAGTTCTTGACAGCTCAATGTCCTCACATCTGTCATTGTTTGGGAGACTGATTCCAAGAACATAAATTGCTTCAAGAACTAGGCAACAATTTATTCTGGTTGATGAGACAGATCTGAACCCATCTGTTTTCTAATCAAAAGCCATATTTGAATTAGTTTTATTCCATCACAGTACCAAAATGAAAGCAATACAATCACATGGTATTTTCTTCCTTTCTATCCATGTAGTATAGATGATTACAGGAAACACAAATAAATTGAAGGCATGAGAGCATCCTCAGAAACAGGGTCTTTGCAGAATATAGCATCTGCTACCTTTTCAATTTTTATCTGTTTATTCTTTAGACCACTGTGACTACATTCACCCTAAGGGACAGCGTTTCTTTTGGAATTACACAGGGGAAAAATACTCCCATGTTGTAATAACCAACTTACCTTAATCTTTTTTTAAGTTGTAAACTGTCATGGATGATCCTTTTAACAAACTCTAATTCACCTCCTTCTGCCATGATCTCTGTAATACCTCCTGTATTTACAGAACTAGGTGGAGGTCTTCGAGGATTTCGAGAATTTACTCCCTGAACAACAACAAAAAAACCTTGGTGAAAAAATTTTAAGACCAAGTCTTTGATTGTAATCTAGTTCTAAGTATGAATGCTCAGACATAATTTTAGTTTCCAACTATCATGCCAAACTGAAGATTAAAAAAAAATCACAAAATCATTGCAATATTGTATATTTAAAATGTAATACACATTTTAAACAACTGCACTTATGTAAATATGAGAGCTGTTGAAAAAAATCCAGCTATAAATGTGTCTATTTTTCATATTACATGGCTGGATACTTTCCGGACAGCCTTTGTATTCCTTCCCAAGGTCTTTTAACTTCCATGCTTGTTTGTGATAAAACATACAAAAAATTTACCTTTTTATAGTAGCCAATTCTGAAACTTTTTCTTTGTATTTTCTGTCTTGGTATCATGCACAGAAAATATTCCATCCAGAGATCATATAAATATTTAAGTTTTCTTCTAGCACTTTCACAGTTTTACTTTTTAAATTTAAATATTTAATCCATTCCTACTTCACACCGTATGAAAAAAATAACTCAAATGGCTCAAGAACTAAATATAAAAGCTAAACAGAAATAAATATAAAAGCTAAAACTATAAAACATTTTCAAGACAACACAGGAATCAATTTTCACGACCTTAGACAACGGTTTCCCAGACACGATGCCAAAAGCATAAGCAACAAAAGAAAAAAATAGATAAATCAGACTGCCTCAAAATTAAAAACTTCTGAGCTCCAAAAGACACCATAAGAAAGTGAAAAGACAACCCACAGAATGGGGGAAAATGTTTGCAAATAATATATCAAATAAGGGACTTGTATCTATAATACACAAAGAATTCTTACAACAGTACTAAAAAGAAAAATAACCCAATTTTTAAATGGGCAAAGGGTCTGAATAAACATTTCTCCAAAGATATACAAATGGTCAATAAACACACGAAATATTTTTCAACATTATTAGCCATCAGAGAAATGTGTATCAAAACTAGTGAGATACTACTTCATACCCACTACAGTGGCTATAAAATCACAAGAAGACAGATAATAACAAGTATTGATAAGGATGCAGAGAAACTGGAACCCTCAAACACTGCTGGTATGGGAATCAAAAATTGTGGAGCCCCTTTGGAAAACAGTCTGGCAGTTCCTCAATTAAACACAGAGCTATCGTATGACCCAGTAATTCCACTCCTAGGTATATATCTAGAAGAAATGAAAATATGTCCACAGGAACACTTGTACACAAATACTCAGAGCAGCATTTTCATAATAGCTGCTTATGCTTATGCTTTTGGCATGTGTACTTTTATGTATATATGTTGTATCTCAATATTGTAAAAAAATCAACAAACAAAAAACCCTCCAAGATGTTTTAGTTCTTATAATTTATCTGCATAGGTTAAAATTTAGATTTCTTAAATCCTATTTTACTTTATGTTCCAATCTAGAATGTTGGTATTGCTAATAAATTTCTGTCCAACTCCCTCCTCAAAAAAATTTAATCCATCTGGAATTTATTTTGTTATGAGATATGTAAATGGTACTTTTAGGGTATCTGAGTGATTCTAAAAACAATTTATTCTTTCAAAGCTTTAAGCATACACACCCTCTCATTTCTCTGATTAATATTACTCACTTTCTATTAATAAGAAATTATTAATAACCAGATAAAGGAAAACTTGGGTTAAATCAATATTTTATAGCACTGAGTTTTTTAATAGGTTCATTGTTTTTATCTAACGTATATCTCTTTCCATATTGATAAGCAAATACATTTTTCATTTGAAGTTGGAAAAGACTATATAGAACATTTGTTTACTATCAAATGACAGACCTACTTAAAAACAGTGACCCCCTCTCTAAGCTAATAAACCCAATGCAGAGGGAGGCTGTGAACTAAGTTGGTACAATCAGAAGAAACCCAAATCTTTAATGGTTTGGGGAAGAAAAGAGCTTCCTTCTCACCCTCTCTCCCTCCCCAAATGTTACTCTGCCTAAGAACAAAAACAACCAAGGTCTAGGTGAGAGCCAAGAGAAACCTGGAAAATAAGAGCCTCAACTTTGATACTACTATGAACACCTTGATCAAGTTGTTTCTGAAATCCACACTACGGCTGCATTTCTCAGCTACATAAGCCAAAAAACTTTGTCTTGTTAAGTCAATCTCAATTGGGTTTTCAGGTGTTTGATACCAAAAACATCTTAACTGATACAGCTTCCAATATAAAAGCTGCTGTTATTTTGCAAGCAAGGTGAACTTAGATAAACATTCAGTTACTTTAAAGCAGAAGATATCTTACCTTGGCTTCCAACTGATTGGCAAAAAAGGGAGGATTGCACATGCAAAAGTCATAAATTATCTCAGATTCTTCTTTAAGAGCATCCATCAGGAGAGTCTTCTGTGGTACTTTTACCACTAGGAGAAAAAAGAGAATTGTGAACTATTAGTATTGTGGTACTTTTCAAATATGTCCAAATTCTTTGACACTAGTCAACTCAAAAGGTGGAGTTCGACTTCCCTCTCCTTAAGTACAGGCTGCACTCACTGACTCACTTTCATAGAATAGAGTATGATGGAAGGGACAGGGAGTAACTTCTGAGGCTAGGTCACAGAAGCAATATGGTGTCCTCGTTGTCCTATCTCTTGAATTACTTGTTCTAGGAGAAGCCAGCTGACATGTTGTAAGGATGGTCATGCAGCCCTAAGAGATCCACATGACAATGAACTAAGGCTTCCTGCCATGTAAGTGAGCCATCTTGGAAGCAAATCTTTATCCCCCGTCAATTCTTCAGATGACGGCAACATCATGAAAGACTCCAAACCAGAACCACCAGCTAGGCCATGCTCATGTTCCTGACCCACTGAAACTAGGACATAATATATATTTATTGTTTAAAGCTGCTAGATTTTGGAGTAATTTTTAATACATGAATGGATAACTTAAAACATTCATTAATAATATTAGTATCTCCCCTTATGTTGTGTTTAACTAGTAAGAAAAGCCTATTTCTTACATAAAGACGCATGAAATCTCCTTAATAATTAAAAATAAACCCTAGCCCTTTATATATAAAATAAGCATAAAAGTAAAAAGTTAACTGATCATTAAGGGGATTTGATTATTTGTAGCACAATTCCATGTATTAAAATAAAATAATAAAAAAAGGTGGTATAGTTTAATCAACAGTAAGTAGGGTTCACTTCCTTTTAAAATCTTGGTGACTAGTTTACTTCATATGCAGTTAATTCTCATTATTTGCAGTATTTGAACATGTACTTTAAAGTCATCGCAATCACTGAATTAGCCCATGCTGAACCACTGGCTCCTAGAAGAAATACAGGGTTAGGTAACTGTGAGCCTCTGGTCCAACATTTTCATTAACCAATCAATATATAACCTTATTTTATATGTGTTTCTGTTTAGAGACACCTTATTTAACATATATTACTGATTCATTAACATTGAACTCACAGTTAACAATACTATAACTCAGATCTGAATGAAGTTTAACTAACACACATTATTTTCTCTGCAAGGCATATCACAGCCTTCTTGTACTTAGAAACACTAGATATTAATAGCACTTAAGCTCTATGTTTAGAAGCCATTTTAAACAGCAAAATCACTACAAAAAGGCACTGAAATGCAAAAATAGTGGCACTAAATAGATCATAAAAAGGACGCTTGTTTATAGTCTGAGAGCTGAAACAAGAAGGCAGAGAGAGCATTGCCTTGTTCAACTTCAGCTGGGAACACACATGGTGGGTGACTCAAATTTTTTGCTGCTCTGCACATGTCTGTGGATGACCACAAAAGTGCCACAAGTACTGATTCTGGGTTAAAAATAAATAACCCCAAGTAGACAAATTTTAGCAAGTGGGCAAATTAAAAAATACAGAATTGACGAATTAAGAAGATCAATTGTATTTACTCTATTTTCTGCATTAACTCTGATAACAAAACAGCAAACCTAATCACAATGCACCAGATATTTTTTTAAATTATCCATTTGTACATTAAAGCAAAAGACAGTGAGATGTGTTAAATTAGAAAGACAAGTTAATAAACAAAGCTTGAAAGGGATATTCATTCTGTAGCACTAACCTTTTATAAGATCAGATAAATTATTCTGTTCCACATTTTTCTTTGCATAGTTGAAGCACATATCATCTACTTCTGTTGCAAGGAAATACCAGCCATTTAAGGTACTTCCAAGTAAAGGATAGATGCAGGATGCCCCAGTACCTAGTAAAATGAAAATTCAAAACATGTTGCACACACTTAAGGGAGAGGTGAGAGTAATAAGCAAAACACCATTTTTCTCTTAGAATTCTTATGCCTTAACAGTTTAAATCACAAGCTGGTTCCTGATTACATACATACTCTGACTACTGGGTTCTCTAGTCTTTTGTGTTAGCCTTACCTCATAATTAGATTTAAATTTCCTACAGGAGAGAAATCTCTATCCTTTTCTTTTGTAGATTATATGTAAAATGAAGTGTGCATAATTGGCTGGTGATCAAGCAACACATTACTGACTAACTAAAAATTGTCAAAACAATTTAATTGGTTTTATAACATTTCATTTCATTTCAAATCTCACACAAAACTTGATTTTCTTAAAAGAAATCAGTGTTATGTCAAAACACCACAGTGATACCTTAAAATAGATCAATGTATATATTCAGCTTTCCAAAAGCAGAAAAAATATATATAAGGTAATGAAATTTTAATATTATAGAAATACCATAAAAACTATAATTCCAAGCATATCTGTATGTTGTTACTTGAAGGACACCAGAAATAAATATACATTTTTTTTTTTTTAAAACCTAAAGAGAGAATTCATGTCTTAGATAATGGAGATATGGAAAGACATTTGATCCAACTCTAAAACATCAACCACTGGCTTGCCCCACCAGTTTCAAGAGAGACATTAAGAGGCAAATGTTCCAGGCAAAAATCACTTTGACAACTGGAGTTTGGTCCTAAACCTGTATGTAGAACCCCTATCCATGGACTGAATTTACACACTAACCACAAATACTGCTCTCACGAAAACTGATTAATCTTGGCCAATAAGATCTTAACAAGCATATTCAAGAGAAGAAAAGCCAGTGTTTCTCCTAGCGCTTAGTTATTAGCCCATACCAGCCACTCCAGGCCTGCTTTTGCCTGGCCACACCTGAGTGCCAGTCTAGCATTCCAAGGATCTGGCAGAAAGAGTGGAGGCTAGAGTTCTTCTAACCCAGAGGAAACCCAAGCTCATCTAACTGCTTCCTCATTAAGTATTCTAAACAGGCTAGGAAAAGACATGACAACTGATGGCCAGAATATTTAAGCTTTTGGACAGTCACAGTGATTGCTACATTTTCTATCTTGTTTACCGAATAGCACCTGGGCCCTGCTGCTACTGGACAAATACTTCCTTGGGGATGTGTGAGGCAGTGAAGGACAGGTGGTAAAGGGTACTCAAGCTCCTCTCAGAGATAGGTCCAGTCAGCCATTCTGGTAAGTCAGAGTCATTCAGAGTAAGAAAATTTAAGTAGTACTTTCAGCTCTGTAGGGAAAAGTTACAGACCAGGGCTCAAGGCCTTGATTCTCACACAACTACCTCTCTTTTCATATTTCAATTTCATTTCAAAGCATAAAGAAAAAACTACACTTTCCTCCAGTTGCCCAACAATCAGGTACCTCCAAGGTAATAAATGCATATAAAAAAACCTGTCCTCCACCAGAAAAAAATCAAAGTTCTCAATTTTTTTTTTTTTTGGTCACAGATAATTATCACTTTATTATAGTTTGAATATACTGATTTTATGCTTTATTTTCTTCTAATAAACTTATAAAACAATATTATTTAATTATGAAAATGTTTTAAGAATTTGTGTTCTCAATTCTTAAGACCAAAAAACTTGCGTTCTAACATCCCAATCCCTCAGAAAGCTGAATGATATTTTTAAATGGGTAATAATCCTTTTAATAATAAATAAAATTAGAACCTGTATAATTATAGAATTAGAGCAAACTGATGGAGTCTGGGGGAAGAATTTATATAAAACCCTAATTATAATAAATGTGATGTTAGCACCAGTGCCCCTTATGAAGAACTAAAATCCATTAACCTTCTATATCCCCAAGTGTTATTTTAGAAGGCTTGGGGTATAATTATAATAAATTAGTACCAAATAGGCTCTCAAGCTTTTTAAGTTTTCTATAACCCAACAGCCAACCTTCTGCAATGAACATAAAAGGACAGAAGTTTTTGTTAAATCTCGTTATATTAGACAGTGTTTACCTCGTATATAAGCTATATATAGTTTGGAGTGTTTGGAATTTTAAATGTTGAAAGAATGATATATTTACCTATCAACATTCAACAAGTTATTTATTAGATACTTACTATGTACCAATATGGATATTATAGTAAGCAAAAAAGTAATAGGCACCGCACTTGAAAACCTAGTGATAGACAAGGACAGTGAATGTACAGTTTAAAACTGTTTATAAAAATGTCATGAAGGAAAAACAAGGTTTTATAAAGCTCATAATCAAGAGACTTGTCTTATGTTAAAAGGCCAGAGAAGGCTTTCCTGAGAAAATAAGGCTTGAGTAAACCACTACAATATAAATGAGAATGAAAAGGTGAAGGTGGGGAAGCTGTATGCATAGGAAACAACATGCACAAAGGCTGGGAGTCACAGTGCCTTAAGAAAAGAACTAAAGAAAAGTACAGAAAACAAGGAAGAAACGCACATAAAATGAGGCTTAGCAAGGCGTAGGGAAGAGGGCAGGGATCAGACAATGGAAATTCTCATGGGCCCAGTCAAGGTTTTGGGTGGTCACCACAGAAGCAACAGGAAGCTATGAAAATGATAATGATATGATCAGATATGGGTTTAGACATACTTTCTGGAGATGAAATGGAGAGGCAACAGATTAGGTGAGAACAGAGTAGCTGAGAAGCCATTCTGTAGACCAGGAAAGACAATGGTGACTTGGACTGGGATAGTGGCAGTGGAGATGGAAAGAAATAGATGATTTAAGAAATATTTAAGAGAGAAAATCAAGAAGTGGTGACAGGCCTTCTCACTGAGGATGGGGAGAAGTAAAGACCAAGGATGACAGGGTGAATTGTAGTGGATTCAATGAAATAAGGAACACAGGAAGAGGATCAAGATTAGGAAGAGAATATGAGTCTGGTTTGGGGCAGAGCAAAATCTGAGATGTTTCTGATGTAGTCAGGTTTCTCATATTCATGGAACTAGAGATCAAGGATAGTAATCTGAGTTGGAGAAATACATAAATCTGTGGGTTATTTGCATAGAAGTGAAAATAAAGTCATGAACTTGGTTGAAATCGCCTAGAGGTAGGGTGCTGAATAAGAAAAGGGCTAAGGACTGACCTTTAAGAATTTGTAATATCTAATGGCCAGATAGAGGAAAGTGAGCCTCAAATGAGAAAAGAATGACTAAAAATGACAGAGGAAAACCAGAGGAGTCCGGTGTCATGGCAGCCAGTGGAGAAGAGGGCATAAAAGGAGAAAGGCGGGGTCAGTAAATGCTGCTGAAGAGGTCATGGATGATGAGGACCAAAAGCGCATGCAAATGTCAAAGTTAAACATTTACTACTATCTAGAAATTGTATTTCCTACGAACTATACTATATTTAGAAATAGTCACAGAGCTTTTAATTTAATTTTTCTCATAAAGGACTGGTAAAAGCTACAGGATTAAAATAAAAAATTAAACCCTACTGGGAGATGCAACAATATGGCAGCTTGAGAGGGACCTCTGAAAAACTCCCCTGGAGATTACAACTAATGGGGGTTCCCTGGTGGTGTAGTGGCTAGGCTTCAGTGCTCTCAACGCCACGGCCTGGGTTCAATTCCCAGCCAGGGAACCACCAAAAAAAAAAAAAAAAAAAAAAAAAAAAAAAAAAAAAAAAAAAAAAAAAAAAAAAAAAAAAAAAAAAAAAAAAAAAAAAAAAAGAGAGAGAGAGAGAGAGAGAGATTACAATTAATAAAACACCTAAAACTCAACTAAATACCCTCTATACAACGCACAATCACAGCTAAGAAACCCACTCATGGCATTAAGGTACCTGCAGGTGGGCAGAGGGTTAAACAAAGGAGAAACAAAAGAGCAAGGACTTGGCCATGAAGGTCCTGGCAGGAGAGCACTCAGGGCCTCACTCGTTGGTGGGACAGAGGAAAGGAGGCCCATAGGCAGGGCATGAGATATTGCAACCACCTCACTTTGGCCCCAGGAGGTGCAGACGGTCTGCAAACTGCAGTGGCCGGACTTCACTCTGGTTCCCAGAGGAGGCGGCAGGGAGGAGCCGCAGTGCGAAAACTGAGACTGGGAAGGAGAAGGAGAGAGGGGGCTGCATGGGCGTTTCTCTGTAGAGTCCTACAAACAGGACGGTTTGAAAGCAAACAGGACTGACCCCAAGGCTCAGGGCAGAATCCACACGAGGGGCAAACCGAGAAAAGAAAGGTGCAATCATGCCCAAATTCCCTGCAAGACCCCCCGAGCCAAAGGAAAAAAACAAAGCCACAAACACCCCATCCCACAGACCTCTGACCACCCAGTATCAGCAGGGAACACCAGCTACAAACGGGAGGGTCCAGAGAGGCTACAAATGTGAGAAACCAGAGGATTAAAGAGATGGGGACAGATTATTCATCAGAAGCAGAGCTCAAAGCAATGATTATAAAAATGCTTAAGGAACTGAATGAATATTTCAACAGAGAAATAGCAAGCATTAAAGAAGACTTACAAACCATTATAAAGGACTAGAAAGAGACAATCACTACATTAACAGAAATGAAGAAGGGAATAAAAGTCGCCAAATTAGATAAAACAGAAGTGCAAAGCAGTGATTTGCAGGAAAAGCCAGCAGAAAACACCCATTTAGAACAGACAGATATGAGAATCCCGAAGAATGAGTATGGTTTGAGATTCCTCTGGGAGAATTTTAAGAATATTAGGATCACAGGTGTACCAGAAGGGACAGAGGAAAAGCAAGGGATCAAGAACTTATTTGAAGAAATAATGACTGAAAATTTTCCTAACCTGGAGAAGGACAAGTCCAGGATGCACAGAGAATCCCAAACAAGATGATCCCAAACAAGAACACACCAGACACGTCGTAACTAAAATGGCAAAAGTTAAAGAAAAAGAGAAATTCTAAAAACAGCTAGAGAAATGCAAGTAGTAACTTATAAGGAAACACCTATTCGATTCCCAGCTGATTTCTCACCAGAAACTTTACAGGCCAGAAGGGGCTGGCAGAAAATATTCAACATGATGAAAACCAACGATCTACAACCAAGAATAATGTATTCAGCAAGGCTAGCATTCAAAAATTGAAGGACAGATAAAGAGCTTCTCAGATAATGATAAGTTAAAAAAAATACATCATCACCAAACCAGTACTACAAAGAATGTTAGAGGAACTTTTTTAAGACGGGAGGAGGGATGGGAGAGTGGGTAAAACAAGGGAAAGAGATGGGGAAATTTAGTTTGATTGTTAACATAAAATCGAAAGGAACAAAGAAACAAAACTCATAAACACAGTCAATAATTTAGTAGTTACCTGAGGGTAAGCGGGAAGGAGGGGGAGAAGGGTCAGGGACACAAATATATGATGAAAGAAAGAGAACTGACTCTGGGTGATAAACACATAATACAACACATAGAGGTTGTAGTGTAAAATTGTACACCTAGGACCTATATCATTTTTACTAATCAATGTCACCCCAATAAATTAAAAATCTAACAGAAAAAAATTAAACCCTATCAAATAAAAACATCAGCTATAAAAAACATACATTCATAATTTGCAAAACATACTCTAGCTTCTATATATCCACTTACTCTCTTAAATGAATCAAACAAGACAGTCTTCTCTATTTTAAGAGTTTACAATTAAGAGAACATCTTACTTTACCTCAATGACTTTCTTCCTTTCCTTTAAGTTTGGATTAAATACCTTCTATAAATAATCATCTGAAAAGTTCCTGGAAGTATTCAGGTCCACATGATCTTTTATCAAATAGCCATCACTACAAAATCCCAGTATGGGGACTATGTTACTAATACCAAATAATTCAGAGTAAAAATAATACCCAATAGACACAGACATCAACATGGTAACCTGGAAAGCTAAGAAAATAAGAGACTCACTTTCACTCTTCCTCTCTTACCCTCTGCTCCCTGTTTGGTGCTGACAATTCCTTCTCAAGAGAAATCAATGGCAGAAAAGCCCAGGTGTAGCAAATAATATCTGTAGCCAGCTTCTTTCACACAACAAATACCCAGAAGAGAAGTTACAAAGAATTCAACCTCGCAAAATTTATGAAGCTTATGTTTAGCCCCCCCCAAAACCCCCCAAACAAACAATTAAAACCATATACCTATATCAATTCCTCTTCGGAGAGTACTTTTGTCAGAGTCCTGATGACCAATCAGATCTTCTACCCAATGAATATAGTTGAGTCTCAAGGGAACTGTGGGAATTAGTCTCTCCAACGGAATATCAATAGAAAGTCCAAAATCCTCCTTAAGGAGAGTACAAGTCAGAGCTCTGACTGCTTCCGGGTCTTTAAAATTAAGACTGAGGGGTGGAGAAAAAGAAGTAAAACTGATTACTAAGATTCAATATGCTGTATAAGTTCTATGGCAGCCAGTTAATAACAAACACTCATTTGAATTTCCCAGGAGGTCGTCACACATAAATAGTGATGTACAGTATTTAGCACAGTGGCATATGCATAGGGGTGTTTAATACACTCACAGTGAAAGACAGTATAAATTCCTACCCAAAACACTGCATTTTCATATATGAAGCATAGAGGACAAGAATGCCTTTATTCCAGTCCCTGCCTGATTGTATCCTTACTTAGTTATGTGACTTAGAACAAGCTGAGCACTGTTTTCTCAACTGTAAAATGGGAATAATGGTACCTATACCACAGTGCTGCTGCAAAATATCTGTAAAAAGTAATTAAGGGGTTCCCTGGTGGTGTAGTGGCTAGGCTTTGGTGCTCTCACCCCCGCAACCTGGGTTCGAGTCCCAGCCAGGGAACTACCCTCCTCCAAAAAAAGTACTTAGCATAATAATGACCAGTACATAGTAACTATTTTATGACTCTATAAAGGATATTATGAACTAGTGCTATGGTAGTCATTTAAGTATTTATAGAGTAAATTATAGAGACATGGAACAATTGAAAGAGTTACTGAAGACAGATACAATAACCAAACAACAGAAATGCTGGCCATTTTTACTATTATCAATTAACATGATTTGACATTAGCATTCTTTAAAAATCAAACTTATAACTGGAAAAAAAGCAGAAAAAATGTTTAATAGTAAAAATAGAATATGGTACTTAAATATAACAAATACAACAGACATCAAATTTGAAATGTGCTATTTTTAGCAGATTTACTGAGGTATAATTTACATGCTATAAAATTCACCTAGAGTATACAATTCAATGGTTTTTAATATATTCATAGAGTTGTACAACCATCACCACAATCCAATTTTAGAACACATTCATTGCCCTAGAAAAGAAACGTCATGCCCATTTGCAAGTCATTCCTTGTTTGTATCCTTAGCTCTAGGCAACCACTAATGTACTGTCTCCATAGATTTGCCTTTTGTGAACACATAATATAAATGAAATTATAAAATATGTGTTCTTTTTATCTGTATTCTTTCACTTAGCACTATTTTTATAAGGTTCATCCATGGTGTAGCATATATTTATACTTCATTGCTCTTTATAGCTGAGAAATATTCCATTGTATAAATGCTCTATGGGTTATTTATTGTATGGATAACCACATTTGTGGTTAGTTTATCCATTTACTACCTGATGGACTTTTGAGCTGTTTCTACTTTTAGGCTATTGAGCAATGCTACTATAAATATTTACATACAAGTCTTCATATGAATGTGTTTTCATTCTCTTGGGTAGCTACCTAGGAATGGATCATATATTTAAATTTGACTTTTTAAAGAAACTTTTGCCAATGTAACTATTTTTATGTTGAAATGCTACGTAAGTGAAAATCTTAACAAAACCAACAGATCATATTTATAAATAGGACAAGGAAAAGAGAGCAGAAAACCAGTAGATGGGACTGAATGATGAAAGGTAAAAAGCTTTGAAACTGCTCAGAATTCTGGCCTAAAATTATATGGTTCGACAGCTAGCTATCCCCAAACAACTTCTGATCTGCCCCATCTTCTTTTCTGTTCCATTCTTAGTCATCAAATGACCAATCATTTTGAAAAACTCAATGCCCCAATGCTTGAGTGCCAAGATAGAAGGAGGAATGCTCTATCTATCTGGTTACTATGGGCATTTCATGCAGGTACCAAGGATGAAAGCTCCTCCATTACCCAAAGCAAAAATGTTCTAGTGTGGGAGTTCAGAAACCTGGCCTCTAATTTTGGTTCTACAATCAACTAGCCAGGAACTTAAAGTCAATTCTGTTCTTAGGTATCAGTTTTTCCACCTGTAAAATTAAGATACAGAGAACAGACTGATGGCTACCATATGGGAGGGGGTTAGGGGGCTGGGTGAAAAATGTGAAAAAATTAAGAAGTACAAATTGGTAGTTACAACATAGCCACAGGGATGTAGGGTACAGTCCCTACATATATTTGAATGAAGAATGCTAGAGTGTAGTATGGGGAATATAGTCAACAATATTGTAATAACTATATATGGTGCCAGGTGGGTACGAGACTTATTAGGGGGATTGCTTTGTAAGTTATATAAATGTCTAATCACTATGCTGTATACCTGAAAATAAGATAAAATAATAATGAATGTCAACTGTAATTGAAAAATAAAAAATAATTTAAAAAAGAATGATTCAGGGTACTAATTTATAGAGAAAAATAGAAGAGATTAAAAACAAACTTTAATATAATCTACAGAAAAAATAAAGAAAATGGCTATAATGGAATCTTAAGAGATACAGTAAGAGCCTCGAAGCAATGACACTCTCATAGCAATGAGCATACCTAGTGTTACAGAACTTTCCTAATACCACTCCCTACTAGGAGGAATTGGAGTTCCAGGTTTGAAAGGGCTCCCACTGGTCAGATCTGGGACAAGATGAATGAAGAATGCTAGCAAGGGATAGTCCACAGAATAAAAGAAGTTCCTTGAGTCCATACTTACATAAATAGATAAATAAATAGGGGAGAAAGGACAGATCTTATTTACAGTAGAATGACAATGAATTATTATAGAAGTAATGAAGGAGTTAGAAAGTTATACTTGGCAATTACCATGCTACTAATTGTTTCATTAAGAATCATCAATTGATGCTAAAAGTAGTAGGTAAAAATTTAGTAAGAAACAGGACACTACATAGCCTCAAAGCATTTCCCCACAAATTATTAATTACAAAAAACATTAACTCTCCAATGAAGAAATCTAAGGGATACTACCTAAACCAGGTAATCAAAGTTAACACTACTAATCAAGGGACAAACTGAAATCATGTTTCAGTGAGACCTTGAGAAGGAAAAGAGGACAAAGAAAACAAGACATAAAAAAGCATGCCAAATGAAACAGAATTTAAGAATGAGATAGTGGTGATGATTATACAATCTTGTCAAAATACTAAAAACCACTGAATTATACAATTTGAAGGGGTAAATTCTACAGAATGTGAACTATATCTTAATAAATGAAATGGAAATGAAAAAAAAGTTTTAAAAATTAGAGAAAATAATAAATTTGGGAGAGACAGACAATGGAGAGCCCTCATACATATAATTGGTGCTGCTGAATAAGAGAACCAAAGGAGGGAGTAGAACAAAGAAATATTCAAAGATATGGCCCAAAACAATTTTCCAAAAACAAAATACTCACTGTGGCCCTCGAAAAACTGACATAGAATTAGCAACAACTACATACACCCTAGAAAAGTTACTAGACTTCAAGGATTAAGAGAAAAAAACCTTTAGATATCTAGGTAAAAAAGTTAAATCACCTAGCAGGGTAAAGGAGGCTGGCTTCAGACTTCCACATAGCATTATCTAGTGGCAGAAGACAAAAGAACAATGACTACAAAGCCCTTTGGGGGGCAAAGAATGCTATTCAACAATTTTATATTCAGCCAAATTATACTTCAAGTATAATGACAATAGATAAACATTTTTGAGCACACAAAAACTCAAGAAACATTTCCCACAATCCCTTTGTGGAAAAATTCCTAACAAAAAAAGTTCAACCAATCAAGAGACAAATGAAGAAACTATGGCACTAGAACTAGCAGTGAGCATTGAAACTATTTTAACCAGAGAGCTAATAGTAAAACACCTGAATTGTGGCTACATAATAGAATGTAAAGATTTGTAAATCATTATAATGTACCCATAACTAAATTCAGGAGGAGAAATGGGAAAGGAAGAGGTAGTTTAGTATGTTATTTCCTCATCTTTTGAACAGGGAGTCAAAAGATTTCTTCTAAAGTTGATAAAATAAGTAGTAGAGATATAAGAATATATTTAAAAATATAAACACTAGAAAAATTAGGAGAAATAATATAATAAAATAAAATCATGTGGTGAAGGGAGATGAAAACCAGATTATGCAGTGTAAAGAAAAAAAAAGCAGGGGTTCCCTGGTGATGTAGTGGCTAGGCTTCAGCGCTCTCAACGCTGCGGCCTGGGTTCAATTCCCAGCCAAGGAATTACACCCCCCGCCCAAAAAAGGCAATGAAAACACAATATAAAACAAATGTGAAATAAATACATGTAATAGTTTAAATTACATAGTAAACTCATATTATAAGACTCAGATTAGATCATAACCCAAATCAACTATAATAAACTATGCTATAAACAAAATCTATGCCTAAAACAAAGTGATCCAAAGATTGAAAATTAAGCTTATGCAAAAGTGTATCAATCAATTTTAAGTAAAAAAGAAACAGTAGTCATGATCCTTACAACAGATAACCTTAAGTTTTAAGAGGAAAAAAAGCATTTATTAAATGAGATGAAGAAACTGCAAAAACAGTAAAAAATAAAAAATATTAGAGCAAAGTTGGATAGATAATAATGCCAAAAATAACTAACTTTACATTTAGGTGAGAATTGGTGATCTTTTCATGACCAGTTTCTAAAACAGAAGTGAAAGTTCATTGTATAAATATAGGCTAGCAATAATAAGTCTCATTAAAATGTATTGTTTACATAAAAGACCTCGAATTGCCAAAGCAATCCTACATAAAAAGAATAAGGCTGGTGGTATTACACTCCCTGACTTCAATTTATATTACAAAGCATCAATAATCAAAACAACTTGGTACTGGCAGAAAAACAGAAACATAGACCAATGGAACAGAACTGAAAACCCAGAAATATATCCACAAATTTATGGACAAATAATTTTTGATAAAGGAGCAAAAAATATGCAATGGGGAAAAGACAGCCTCTTTAGTAGGTGGTGCTGGGAAAACTGGAAAAACATATGCAAAATACAATGAATCTGAGCTGTGAACTCTCACCACATACAAAAATTAACTCAAAATGGATTAAAGACCTCCATATAAGACCCGAAACATTGTATTAAACAACATTGACATTTTAAATCTATAATTTTGGATT